>PNEQ01103364.1:0-46106 GCA_003012365.1 Medauroidea extradentata | reverse complement strand
AAGTTGCACTTTCTTGCACAAAGTTGCACTTTCTTGCACAAAGTTGCACTTTCTTGCACAAAGTTGCACTTTCTTGCACAAAGTTGCACTTTCTTGCACAAAGTTGCACTTTCTTGCACAAAGTTGCACTTTCTTGCACAAAGTTGCACTTTCTTGCACAAAGTTGCACTTTCCTGCACAAAGTTACACTTTCTTGCACAAAGTTGCACTTTCACTAAGAATTACTAGTTTGCACCCAACCTAATAACCTAGCAAAACCTAATATTATCTAATCTGACCTAACCCAACCTAACCTAATACAACCTAGCCTAACCAAATCTAACCAAACCCCACAATGTAATACAATCCAACATAACCTAAACACATACAAACTTTACCTAACCTTGCTTGCACTATAGTGCACTTACTTGCACTAAGTTGCAATTTTGGCACTAACTTGAACTAAAATGAACATCCTTTTATTGAAATACCCTAACTTGCACTAAGTGGCACTAACTTTCTCTTAGTCGCATTATATAGCACCAAATGGCACTATCTAACACCAAGATGCACTATCTTGTACCAAAATGTACTAACTAGTAATAAGTCGCATTGTTTCTAACCCAACATAACCTAATCCATCCCAGTCTAAACTAACACAACCTAACCTCTCCTAACACTACCTAAACAATCCTTACCTAACCCAACCCAACCTGACATATCCTAACCCAACCTAGTTATCCAAAATCAACTTCCACCTAGTGAACCAACTGCACTAAGTTGCACATTCTTGCGCTGAGTTGCACTTCATTTAACTATCTTGCTCTAAGTATCACTATATCGCATTATGTTACACTAGCTTGCACTAAATATCACTAGCTTTCATCCACTCTAACCCAACATTACCTTACCCAACCTAACTTAACACCACCTAACTCAACCTAACCTAACCAAACTTAGTTACATCAGTCCTAACGCAAATAGCCTTCATAGCATACTGAAGAATAAAGTCTAAGATTCAGTATTTGGTGACACACTGAGCGAAGTGGAGCAATTGTAAAACTCTTGCATTTATAATGGCAAGGACCCAGGTTCGAATTCAGGTCAGGCTATTCTGATATAATTTAGCTCTGTTGTTTACCGAGATAACTCCAGTGTCGGATTTAAGGGACGGCGGAGGGGGCGACCGCCCCCCTTAAGAACATGTGTGTTTTTTTAGCGAAGTAAATTGTACAAATAAATATTTGCAAATGATATTCAACCATGCACAAGTACTTACAAATGACTTAATATAAGAACCCATATAATATGTACGTTTTACATGATCATAACTGCAAAATTCAATATTGTTAAACAACTTTGTCCCCTCTCTCAAGCTCCGTTTTACGTAAGCGAGGCTCGTTCTTGCTCGAAAAGTGCTCTGTGCTGTGAAGATATATTTTGTCTAACGTTATTTTCGACACGTTCTCAGTAGGAGGGCGAGTGGTCAGGTCGAAGAGAGGCTGGTCAAAGCACGGCCCTGTCATAATAACGGCCCATAGACGTGAGCAGAATTGGGGGGAGGGAGGCGGAGTGTCTTTACACACTGTCAGTCACTAGTATGCAGTGAATGAGTGATGATTTGAAATATATTTGTTGGGAAGTGTTTTACGTTATGTGTAAATGTTGAATACTAACTAGTCAGATAGATAAAGTAACCTGTTGACATATTTTTAGTAAACTGCAGAAACGTGAAGCAACAGGATATGGCGATGCTGATACAATGACACAGGTTCGATTTTGATAGGTTCTTTATACCGTGAAAGCAGCTTAATATCGTTCTAATGTCAAATATTCTAAAATTTAATTTGTGCGAAATAGCGTTAATTTATTAGTAAGTATTATAGTATTATATTACTAGTGACTAATTATCCACTCAAGAACAATATTTTAGCGTGGGTAGTTTTCCCATAACTACATGTCAAAATCAAAATTTCGACGTTACGGGAACATATTCCAGCGAAATTAACACTGAACTTTAATTAATGTCGCGGGTTGTATGCTTACAGCTATAAAAATGCAAAACAACAAATTTTTGTATTTAAAAAATCTGAAGTAAAGCATTTTTACTAGACTTTCAGAAATGTCTTAAAAATGCATTAATTTTATTCTTGTGTCGATAAATTGGAGTGAATAGCCATTGGCTCTTGATATCTAATTTCAGTATGAAAGATTTAGTTTCGACAAGTCTGTTGGTTTTCGTTGGTGTATGTTCTCGTGACATGAGGCTTTTGAATGAGTGAAGAGATTTTGACCAGTACTTAACAACTACATTATTTTGTGCTTGTGATGGGTGACATGATATCAGTATGCCGCAACACCGGACTGAAGGGGCAGGGTAACCGGAAGATCGCCGAAAAAAAAATCGTTGACCGGCAGAACAACATTTATTGCAAAATTTAACAGGTCGCGCCTATCTTTTGTGAAGTCTGGTAGGTTATGATTTCCAATGTGGTTTTTTAAGAATTGCATTACAGAATGTAGTGTATGTGTCGTATGTAATAAACACGTCTAGTTTCTAGATTCAAAATGTTTTGTGCAACTTAGTTGTCATTGAATAAAATTAGAGTACGTTTTTCAAGAGCTAACACAGCAAAAAACATTCGTCTATGCAGAATCTGAAAATTGTACTTAATTTGCGGCGACCTAAAGTTCTGTGGTGTACAGTGTGTGGAGTAACAAGAAGTCGGCAAGTTCAGTTTAAACCAGATAGCAAGCTCTCAATGTCCTCCCGTGGCATTATCGTTATTATGCAAGGTTTGTCGGTTTTGCACTTGATGATTATACGCCCGCTAGTCTCAGCAATATGTAGCTAAAATACGTCGAAGGTTACCATGGCGTCGTCAGCGATTTGCCACCCTAACTTGTGACGCTTTACAATACTTCGAAATATCCGATCCGAATACCGCAACTCGTAGGCGTCCCGACGCATAAATTGAAAACGCACGACGGTATCACCTGGTCCGTCGATCTCTTGATTTAACATCATCTCTGTGAACGTGTCCGGCGCCTGAACTGACTCCCTGGGGCACCCCGGTCCGTCGTTATCTGCGTCTCAATGCCGTCTTCCGCTGCTCGAAAACATCTGTCCCAAAATCTGTCAACGACCTAGCCATGCTCTTGTCTGGCGCCAACCTCCCTGTCGCTTGCCCTGCAGGCGTTGGTTCAGTCGGACCAATTAGGAGACAGCTTCCGAAAGATGGCCCCGCCCCTCAAGGACACTTTTAACATCCTGCCACTGCCGCATTTATTACATAATTGAATTCAGCTGCGCACTTTGACAAATACTCTACACTTATTTTAATTAATTCCTAAAATTCCTCACATTCTAATTATTGTAACTATTAAACATTTGTATCTTATACACAATAGACTAGCTTTCCTCCCCTCTCGTCCACAGCTAGGGGGGTTACATGAGTGTGGATTGGAGGGGGGTGGCGAGAAGACCCAGACACTTACACCTGCTGTTTCCACAAAGATAATTTATTTACATTTCTGTTTTTCCACTTTTGGTTCGTGGGGTGGGTATATATACTTCTTAAGGCATACTCCCCGCCCCACCCCCCTAGGAAAAAGGCTTAAATCCGCCACTGGCGCTGTGGTTGGTCGAACACAACTTGCAACGCAAGTGGTTCGGTAATTCCGACAACTGACGATCTTACGGTTTCAAACTTACTGCATGTAACCATTTGATATAAAAAGCTTACTTTTATTCATACCTTACAGTACCGTGACGGAGGGAGACCATACTTGCGATGATCAGAATAATACGTTCGTCTGGAGCGATGTTACATTAATTAACGTGAAAAATTGAATAAAATGTGCTAGATGTTAAGGGCTCTACTTACTCCAGAGCCCATCAGAGAGAAAGAATAGATAATTAAAAATTAAATGTTACATTTTATTAGGTTGGTCTCAATGCCGGTTGAACCTACAAATACGCCACCTGTGACTTTTCTGTTCAACTCGGTACGTTACACAATGCTAAATGATGTTTTGGACTCTTCATTGAAAACCCTTAGAAATTGTAAGCAGATAAGTACTATTATGGTAAAAAAAAAAAAACTCTCGAAAACATTTACTCAGAATTTTAATTTTTGTAGCAATAGTTTCATCTTCTCAAATCAAAAGTAGTTTGTGTCCAAAAGCGATGACTTGAAAATATGACTGAGTCCCACCTAACCCCTTACTATAATTCAACATGTAAATATCCTTTCTCCCAGGTAGGCAGCGTCCTTAAGAACACTACTGAATAAAGATGGTTTGTACGTACAGTAAGTGAGGGCGACATTGGACACTTGGGGTGACTTTGGCACATTTGAAAACAAAAAATATCTTCTCATAATAGCTGCCCTGAGAAAAGAATTTCACTTGCTATAAATTCAAAATAATAAATGTCTACGTAAATGTTATTAATATTTATGAACAATTGACAGACGTGGAAAATAAAGTTGTGTAAAAGTGTCCCATAGTCACCCCTCCCCCGAAGTCGGTAGAGACAGTACCAGTGGCTATAAAAAGTCAGGGGCAAGTAGGGAAGTAGTCACTGCTGTCTAGTTGTGCACTATAAATCACCACAGCTAAGAAAATATTATCATAAACAGGCAGTACTGTCGCTGGTTAACCTTTTAGTTATAGATACCACTCCCAAGTGTTTTCAAGAGAACGGTGATAAGATGTGAATTTGAAGTCGACATTAACTTTTAATCACAGCCCTGATAACAAAGTCAGCGAGCACTTGACTCCGCCTATAAAAATTCACTTATTTTAGTTATTTGTGTTTGCTTCTTCTATCGACTCTCAGTTACAGCTTTAGAAAATGGAATTTAAAACTAATGTCGTCATCTTTTTTCTCGCCGGTTTGTCGTTTTCGGGTAAGTTTGTGAACCAAGTAAACATTTTTAATATCAGAAAAAATTGCATTTCAACTGTCATTGTAAGTGTACATATTATCTACAACTTGAACAGGTGTTTGGTGAGATGAAAATATAATGTTTGATGTAGGGAACTCGCAAACCAGTTCACATAGGAAGCGCTGCAGACGCTCACAAAGTTTGAGAAAATTTAAAAAAATTTGTAATATTTAGGAAACTACTTGCTTGACAGAAACAAATTTCTGGTTACGAAATAGTTTTACCGAAATCAATAATAACGTGAAGGATTTGTGCATTTAACATACTTCAATCTTCGAAAAATGTATGGGAGGGTAAAAAATTGCTATTTTTGATCAAACATAATTAAATATCGGGCAATTTAGAAACATAATTGCCTCTTGCAAAAAGCATATGCAGCGCTTCCTAAGTGAACTGGACCACGGGTTGATACCTACATCCAATATTTTATTTTCACCTCAGCAAACACCTGTTAAAATTTGTCGGTAGGTTTTAGATACAGGTTGAATATGAATTTTTTCATGACTGAGCCAGAACTTCTGACAATTCTCAATGGGAAATTGTTTATACACTAGACGAAGTATTCTTACTAAACTATTATGAAAGTAACGCTGATAGCTTACAAAATTTACAATGCACATTATAAAGCAAAAGTAATTTCAAATATTTCAAATGGTATAATAACTACGAAATCAAATTAAGTTCTTGCTTCGAATGTCTGGAAAACAGTCATAAAGTTTAGAAATAAACCATTAAAAACAAAACCTTTTTAAAATGTTAATATGATTGTGGTGGATGTATATGTCTAGATTCTTAGTTTCACCTGAATGTTGGCAGAATTGTATACCTACTCTCGATGCTTACACCTTGAATATACTATGTCCACTTCTCTTCGTCCCCTTCATCAATACCTTTTTTACCCCTTTCAACTAACCAACCTTCTATTTCAGGGGAAAATAACATTACATTAATTAAAACCATAAAAAAGTATTAAGAACACTAGTTTGAACAGTCATGAAAACATTTCTTCGGTGATTTTGGAAAATCGTAATAAGAGGAACTAAATTATTTTTTAATGATACTAAACTGTTAGAAAGTAGTTTCTGTCATAGAGGCGACGGTGTGCATAAGACGCACTGCCAGGATTCAGTTTCCAACACTGAAGTCGGTATCATGCCGTGCTAAGATGAAAAATATTTCTTTTTGTGTCTCGTACGTACTGACATATTTATCAAGCGATGCAATAAAAATTAATATAACACATACGTCCATAATGGAATAAGGGAATACAATGTATTTTTTGTCATTTTTCCACATATTTTATACGAGGCATGATAAAATTATTGCCCAGTAACTAATGTTATCATTCATATATATTATTTTAGTTACATTCAAATGTGTGGCTGATGTTACCAAACTTGAATAGTAACAATGCTGAACACTTGCTCTGTTTACAAGCTAAAGCGTGGAAGGTGTCCCATATGACCCACATTGTGTATAGGTGAAACTTTATATATATATATATATATATATATATATATATATATATATATATATATTACAGTGTATTTTTAACCGTATTATCGCACTGGTGCCATGAAGTTAAAGCACCGTCGAATACTGGGCCTTGACAATCCTAGCCTATGCTTTAGGCAAACGACCACGCACATGCGCTGCCATCTTAAGGGTGTTCAAGTGCGATAAAGTCATAATTTTATATTTATAAGAAATAGTGTCACTTTTGTAGACGATATTTGTGAGTGCAGTTTCCTCGTACGAAACACGTTTAGCTGGCGTAGTTTTCTCATAACGGTGCGTCAAAGTCAAAATTTGCATGTTCTGCTGCCATTCAAATAGCGAAAACCAATTCACAGTGAATTTACATACTATGGGCTACACAATAAAGAATTTGAACAAATCCCGCGAACAATTTTTATATTTTTATAAAAATTATTGAATTTGCATCTTTTTTATTATTTTTTTGCGATTTTTTTTAAAGTAAATGTATTGCGTTGTGGGTTTTTTAATGTTTTATTGCATAGATCATGGTGTGTAAGTCCACACTGAATTTTTTTGTTTTAGTTGTTCAGTTGGTTTTCACTATTTGCATGGCAGTGTTACAAGCAAATTTTGACGTTGCCACCCCGTTATGAGAAAACTACGAGAGCTAAAATTATTTCGTAAGGGTAAATTAACTCATGAGTATCGTCTACTAAACTAACAATATTTCTTAAAAATTTAAATTATGATTTTATAGCTCTTGAACACCCATAAGGGGGAGTGTTAGATAATGTTATTGAGTTTTCAGTTTCTGAGCCATAACATTTATTCAAATTGTATTATCAAAATTTTCTCTTCGAAAAGCATAGGATATATTCTTGATAAACTGCTTAACATAAGTAATAATGGAATCTTTCATTAATTTGTCGTGCAGAATCATTCCAGGAGAATTCTTGAAAGTTAACCTATAATTATCTTGCCTAGATTCTGCATGACAAATTAATGAACGATTCAATTATTATTTGCGTCAAGTAGTTTGCCAAGAATATAATCTATATTTTTGTATCATCTGCTTTGATAGGTTTACGTTAGCCTCCCCATCCTCGGGTATTTGTGAGCTATTTTCTCAGTACAGACACTGCGATAACTATTTTTCGTACATTTCGCTCCATTCTGAAGCAAAAAATATCTCAATATCTGAACTGGTTAGGTCCCAGATAGCATGTAAGCTTGCGGCAAGCCTGCAATTGACTTGATTTAGGCTTGCCACTACAAGTCCTATTTGGTAAGTTTGATTCAAGCTTGAGTCAAGCCTATTTTTTACAGCTGTATCCTGCCTTGTACGAGGCAAGCTTGCTACAAGCGTGCAGCAACCTTGAATCAAGCTTTCCTCGCAAGCTTGACGCAGGCTTGTCGCGTGGAGACTAGTTGGCTTTACATGACAAACTTGCTGTAAGCTTGCAGACTAGTCATGGCAAGCTTGATTCAAGCTTGAATCAAGCTTATTTTGCTATCAGGGGTAGATTTCATGTGGTAAATGAAAACAAATATTACGTATTTTCACCTCTTCAGTGATCGAATTTCGCAAAATCTTACCGTCATAGGTTAAACATTTGTATAAATATCAAATTGAGGTGAAAATCACGACGATAACCTACTGAGTCAAAGCTTAATCGACGATTCAATAATTTTTTTTCTTCGTTCCATTATACCCCTAAGAGCTCGGATTTTGAAAATTACTGAAATCTGTTTACGGACATTTACGTATTCATCATCATAAAAAGAATAACAAGTCTATACTTCGACGGGTTCGATAGCAATCATGGGTTAGAGTAAAACATATTCAATGTGTTTTCTTCCCCTTAAAATTCAAAGAGTTTCGAAAGAAAATAAACTTTATAGACAGTTAAGGCTATTGCATTGACTCTCAGACTCTCATTTAAGTGAAAACCGTAACGATAGCCCGTTTCTTAAAAAAATATGTAGACGATTAATTGAAAGACTCTTCATCCCGTTTCATAACTTTTCACCTCCTTAAGTGCCAAATTTCTAAAAATCTATCAACTACATTTCAAGCATTTATGAAAAAATCAAGTCAATGTCTAAAAATTCAGTGAAGTATATATATATATATATATATATATATATATATATATATATATATATATATATATATATATATATGTTGATCACGAATCGAAAATATATTTTAAATTTTTTTACATCTTTGGGGTCGAATTCAGAAAATGTCTTTAAGAATATTTTCGGTCTTATGTAAACATCATTCTAAAGCAAACAGCACTTCGAAATCTCGACTGGTTCGATAATTATGGAAGAATATTCGAAATAATATTTAACGTATTGTCACCTCCTTAATTAAAGACTTTCGAAACGTCTTAAAGTCCTATCTTATATATTTGTATACGTATGTAATGAAAGTAAAATTATGATGATAGCCCATTGGGTTCGAGATGTAAAGACGATTAATAAAAAACATAATTTTCTTCTTTTTACTCTTTGGGAGTAGAATTTGGGAAAATCTAAATACTGATATTTGGGCATTCACATTAGCGTAGTTTTGAAGTAAAAAGCAACTCTGTATCACGAAGGGTTCGAAAGATACCGATAATTAACCGAAACCACGTTTAAGGTCTTTTCACCCCCTTAATGGTTGAATTTCGAAAAACCTTTAAATTAGTTAATACGTTTTTTTTAAGGATTCAGCCATTAAAGTAAAAGTCACGATGACAGGCCGTCGGGTTCGAGATATGTAGACGAATCTAATGAAACACAGTTCACCCCTTTTCACCCCCTTAGAAGTCGAATTTAGAAAAATCCCTTCTTAGTACTCGCCTACAACCTAAAGGGAACACAAAAAAATTTCACATTTCTATGTTCAGCGGTTTGGGCTACAGTATATTTGTCAGTAAGTCATTAATTCAGTCAGTAATTCATTCAGTCAGTCAGTCAGTCAGTCAGTTAGGGTTCTCGTTTATACATAGAGCTAGATTACCGTTGTCAGACCAGTTCGTGCACTACATTTCGCGAAATTAATTAATTGGGGAGGAATGGGGCAAACATTCAGTTTACTTGGTGTTGTTTGCTTCGCTTCACCATGAACACGATTTAAATTCAAATGTACTGTAGACTTTGGCTCGCGACCCACGTTGCACGTTCACTCCAGTGCTCCTTGTTAACCAATGGCGAGAGTTTTTCAAAGTATATGAGTCAACCCCATAAGGCTTTCTCGTTTCTCTGAGTCATCTACTTACTGTCTGGCCTAAATTCTCTTTTTAGTGTGCAAACTTAACACTGGTACAGTTGGCATGAGACTTGCTATTTCTATTTTGGGTGTTGTAATAAAATAATAATGGCATGTCTCACGCAATGGTATACATTATGGACCGTATAAGTAGCTTTAAACATTTGTTGTCACATATAATGTATAATAATTCCAAGCGTTGAATTGTTCACAATTATTAATTAAAGTTTTTTGCATACCACCGTCAAAATTTACTTTAAATATTCCTTCGAGAGTACGCCAAACTGAAGTTATTGTCTAATGAATATGTCTCTACAACGTGTATATTCTGTTGTCAGTCTACGTACATCTCAGCATGAAGGCTGAGTACACTGACTCATAGTTATCAAATTTGCCCACAATGTTGCTGAGATGATAGTAGTGACGCATTCATCCTTGTTCACAGTCTGCTATGACTACAAGACAGTACTGCAGAAGTCGCTGCTGTTCTACGAGGCGCAGAGATCAGGCAAGCTGCCCGCCGACCAGAAGGTCAAATGGCGAGCGGACTCTGCTCTCAACGACAAAGGCATACACGGGGAGGACCTCACTGGTGGATATTATGACGGTAACTACAGCCAACATTTTATTGTAACTGCGGCAATCTTGTACTCGCAGTCTCCCATGTGTCCACTGTACCTTCTGGGAGGCAGTAGTTTATCGAGATGGCTACGTGCGCTAATTATAAGTAACTTGTACGTTACATTGATAACAGTGACAGCACTATAAATAGGAATAAGTGAATATTCACCTGTCGTTTTTAGTCTACTTTTCTAAGGAAATGTTTGCTTATGAGAACATCTTATTGTCTATGTGGATGTCTGCGCGTGTGGCTGTGTGTCCTTGTGTGACTGTTTATGTAGGTGTGTGTGTGTGTTCCAAAAAAACTTTTGAACTCGTGAACATAATTTCATAAAACTTTGTACACGTATAGTCCTTTGTAATCTGACTTGATTGTTATATATTTCGTTTACGCCATGTTCATTTATTCAAACTGGCGGTCATCTTAATA
Organism: Medauroidea extradentata; assembly: GCA_003012365.1. Lineage (NCBI taxonomy): Eukaryota > Metazoa > Arthropoda > Insecta > Phasmatodea > Phasmatidae > Medauroidea > Medauroidea extradentata. The sequence continues at coordinate 35,383 of PNEQ01103364.1, read as the reverse complement.
TTTTTCGATTAAGCTAGATATCTAATGACCCTACTATAGAATTTCATCAAACTTGGTACACATATACTAAACCCGGGATAAAGTGAGCACTAAAAATTTAACTTTTGAAAAATATCACTAGTCGTTACTGCATGTAATTCAACATTAACTATAGTTGCCTTACTGTTTGTATGGTTGGCAGCGAAGTAACGCTATATAGCTCCATGTAGTTTCCTATTTAAATGCAGCAGTACTAAAACAAAGTCAACCGAAATCGATGTACTTGCACGGTATTTTAAACAATTAATTATTATTTTTTATTAAAATGTATAGGTATCATAGGCCGTTTAGGGTAAAATTTCAATCCGGATTTAAGCTGGAGTGGACTGAAGAATCCAGATTGAAATTTTACTATAAACACTTTGTTGTGGACTGAAGTAGGAGTGAAGTGAGATAATCCACTCCACTTGTTGAGGTGGACTGGAGTGAAGAATCCGGATTGAGATTTTACCATAAACACTGACTGGACTGAAAAGAAAATGCGCAGGACAAAGTTGCCGCCATAATGTGTTGTTATGTGTTGTGGTTAGATTTAAAAAAGAGCAGAAAACACAAAATTTAACAGAAAGCGTTAAAAGCAGGTATTTGTAAAGCTAAACGGCTTTTATAAAGCAAAGAGATCAAGACAAGTGGTGCATCTCATGGAGAAAAGCCTTATTTGGAGCAACTATTATTTTTCGTTTGTCATCTGTTCTCCACTTCGTACTGTCGCCAATAGATAGCAATATTACGTTTTCAGTCCAGGTTGACTTCAACTTGGCTCTTGTTTACAGTTCAATCTGGATTGTAATATTTACCGTAAACACATTTCTTCAATTCATGTTCGCTACACATTCACTCCGAGTTGACTCCACTTCAGGTCCAGTTCACCCTAAACATAGTAATTCAGACAGCTAATTTATCTTACACGCTCAAACGTCAAGTGCCGTGGCCAGAGAGGTTAGATACTTCCCAATATACACTGTACAGCCTATGGCTCACGTGGCAGCGCCGCTGTTGAAATTACATTGCTATATTTTATTTAAATAGGTAATTATTATTATATCATACACTAACAAATTAACACGTTTAAATTATAGAAATTGCTAGCTGTAAGTTAGCTGTGGTGTTTTCTGTCGGTCCGGAACGGCGGAGGACCGTGATTGGCTGAAGCTGTGATTGGCCGGCAGAATCATAAACAGCCAATCAGAGGGCAGCTGCTTGCACAGATATTTCTGTGCTAAGCACGAGTCCTAAAAACGTAATATTTAAGTTATTTAAACATATTATTTTAGTCATCTAGCTATTTTAATTTAATGCTAGCTCACCAGGCTTGCCTGTGAGTTAGTAAAGTGTATTAATTTGTGTATTTTAAGTATGTTTCAGGTATCTACTGGGGATACGGGAGGACGAGGCGCCTTTAAAACCTCGTCCTCCACCAGTGCATTGTGCTAACACACAGTGCACTGGTTAAAAACCCTCCTTGTTAAAAACCAGCGCCCTCTCAAAAAATAAAGAAAAGGAAAGAAATAAATAAAGAATGAAAGCTCCCGCCCCCCTGCCCCACTCTTACTTCACAACTCTATTAACAACCTGGACCTTCCTACTTTTCCAGTGCCATTTTTATTTTTAATGCATGTAACTGCTGAGTGGTTACACTCCTATTCTGTCGACAGGGTTTTTACGGTGTCTATGCCGGTTTTTCCCTCTCTCTTCTTAGATTATAGCTTAGCTATAGGTACACCTAGGAAGGTAGACATGGCCCCAATTGCGGCCATGTCTGCCCAATCCCTCTCTGCCGCGATGCATGCCTCCTCTGCATGAAACTTCCCCCTAGTAGGCGTATGGGGCTCAGTCCTGAGACGCACTTAGTCCCGCTCCTTCCCCGGGCCTCACACATAACACAGTAGTTAGGGTAGGTTAGGAAAAAAAATTGTTAGATACTTCCCAACCTTTGTTGCTATGCGCGGATGGATATGAATTGGTTGAAAACATAACTTTTGCAGGGCTTATTTGAGTGCTCACTTTATCCCGAACCACCTATACGTACAAAGTTGACTTGGCTTTTCTATATTTCGGTCATCCTGTGTTTGTATTTTGAAAATGGGGGCCATTTTTTTTACATTTTTAGCATAGTATTACATATCTTAGTAAATTTTTTTCAGAACTTCAACAAACTTGGTATGCATATACTACATATGAAGCTGAGTTGAATATTGTGAATTTCGTTCATCATGTGTTCGTATTTTATACTTTTAGTATAGTACTACATATCTCAGGAAATATTTATCAGAATTTTATCAGACTTGTTATATATATACTAAATACAAATATTATTTGATTTTTTTTTTTTTTTTTTTTTTTTTTTTTTTTTTTTTTTTTTTTTTTTTTTTTTTTTTTTTTTTTTTTTTTTTTTTTTTTTTTTTTTTTTTTTTGTATTTCGTTCGTCCTGTGTATATATTTTCGAAAAGGTGGCCATTTTTATTGTTTTAGCAAAGAGTTTCGTCAAACTTGGTACACATATACTCCATACAAAGCTGACTTTACTTTTGTGTAATTCGTTTATTTTGTTTTCATATTTTCAAAATGACGGCCATCGTTATATTTTTAGCATAGTAATACATATCTCAGGATATATTTTTTTCAGAATTTCATCAAACTTGGTACACATAACTGCATACAAACCTGACTTGACTCTTGTGTATTTCGTTCATCTATCTCTAATATTTTAAAAACGATGGCTATTTTTTTATCTTTATGATAGAAAGACATCTCAGAAAAGATTTCCCCAATTTATTAAACTGGTTACTTACATATTACTTAGTAAGCTGATTTATCTTTAGTATATATCTTGTATCATACGTCTAAATCACTATTATCATTTAATATTCCTTGATTACGTAAACTATTTTATCTTTCGTGGTTAATTTTCACCCGCTCTGAGGAAAGTAGGCTTATCAACTATGCTGGTAACGTCTTGTTGTTTTTGCAAGCAAGGTAAGTTAATAACAGTTGAGCTTATTCTAGGTAATCACTAACCCAATTAGATTACTATCAGAAAATAAGCATATTTAAGATTAACAATGTCATAACAATAATTTAAGGTAGTTTGTAAATAGGTACCTGGTTTTATTTGAAATATAAATATACTAGTATTTATACATTATCATGAAAACTACCATTTATAACTGCGCCGCTGATAACGGTAAGTAAAAGAGATATCATTTAAATTTTTTTTTTTTTTTGCAAGAGAGTGTGTGGTAGTCACAGGACTGTATAAATTTCATAAGGCTGTTTTCGGGTAGCGACTGTAGATAGTGGGCACACTATTCGTCTCTCACCAAGACTATCCGGTTTTGTTTCCCGGGGGAGTCAATACCGGAATGGGTAAGGCGGCGGATGTTTTCACGCAGCGCTTTATTTCATCCACCTTTGCTTCATTCTAACCATCACTCAAGCCTCGATGTAGAGTTTGGATCAAGTATTTTTGCATTCAGTTCATAAGGCTATTTTAGTTTACTTTCATGCCTCATTCTACCACTTTTAACAATCATCGACATGCACCTAATCGACAGAAATATTATGTTTCTGTCAACACCTTCTCATTCGCATCAAGAAGTCATACAGGAACACTTTAAGATCTTAACGTACCCTATCCTTAGTTTAGTTCTGAAGCTAGACAAATATGTTGACTGTAATAATGATAGAATTTATCTGTACTGTTCCAGCTGGAGACTTCGTAAAATTTGGGTTTCCAATGGCTTTCACTGCGACACTGCTGTCATGGAACATCCTGGACCACGAAAAAGCTTACGTAAAAGCTGGTAATCTTTTATTTACGTTTCCTATAAATTTGTAGGTACTTTAATTTAGTTTTGAAAGATGTATTGGATGTTATAAACTATACTGTGCTAACTAGGTATGGGAGTAGTTCCCATCAAAGATTCTCCTCAAGAGACCCATGAAGTCAGATTTAAGGAGCGGTTACAGGAGCTCCGAACAAGTTCCAATCAGAGTCACTTTTCGTTCAAAGTAAACTGGTGTAGTTTCGAAGGACATATCTTCTCTTCTGCTCTCCTATTGGCTACTTAAGAATAACGAGCTGTGTTACAAAAATGGCTGGTGCGACATTTTGCATTATTTAAAACTTTTGGGTTGTGTTTATGTTCGTTATACGCGCATACCAAAATTTAACTCAGTTGCGATATGATAGTTAAAATGTCACGAATATTGTAAGTACGTGCAACAATTTTATATGGTAATTAAATATGGTACATTAAAGTTCTAAGTTTGTTGAGGTTAGAAATGTCGTTGACTTTATTCGATTTATGCTTGTAACCTTGCAAACATGTTTAACTTTAAACGAGATAAGGCAAGGCTGCTGAATATGTTTAAGCCGTGGTCATTATCTACGATATGAACACACATTTTAAACTGCGGTTCTATTATTTATAAAAATGCAGAACGCTTATGGAAAACCTGATTGTGGGGCTCTTCAAAATGACTTCAAACGTTTTTTTTTTTGAACTGATATAATTCCCAAAACACTGTCCAAAATTAAAATAGTAAGGTCACCATTAAAACTTTCACAGGAGAAAAGTCTACTACGAAAATACTTTGCCACGATTAGAGGCGATGCGTTTCTCGTAGAGCGTGGGAATCTGACCTTATTACACCCCTGTCTCCGTACCTCAAACGCGGAAAATTACATTTGGTACATAGGTCTCTTAAAGAGTATCAGATGTGGGAGATTTAAGAAGAATAAGAGAGCAAGGCGAGGGTGTTAGACGAGTGGAACGTTTAAAAAATTACTCTGCAGATTGCATTTGTCACTAGTGTACTTAAAAAAATTGTGTAGACGCAAATAAAGGCAACAAAAGTTTTTTCTGTAAATATTTCTCGTGCCTTGCTATTCTGAAAATTGGAGACATCATATTTGATATATATATATATATATATATATATATAAACAAGATGGCTACCAATATGTTACGCCAGCTGCTGACATTTACCTAAGACATGTGAACACTTTACATTAATAAGACTGCAAAAGAGTAGGTAAGATTTAAAATTTATATACATGCATAGAATGAGCCAGAAAAGACTTAATTTTTATAGGTAGTCGGTAGGTAAGTGGGCTTTACGTCTCGTCTACAGCGAGGTCATTATATATGGTGACACACAACTTGGTACAGTGACAGGAGCTGAGAGAGGAGTCGGCCATGGCCTTTGTTAAGGAACCATCCCAGCATTCGCCTGGAGCGATTAGAAACCATGGAAAACCGAAATCAGAATGGCCGAACCCGGGTTTTCCCGAGTGCGATTCTAACGTGTTACCGTTGCGCCACCTCCCTCGGTTTTAAGAGGAGATTCCACATTAAAAAAATATTTCAAAATATTGGGTAGTCCGAATTGTGGCAGTAGGTACCAGCGAAAAATCTTATATGAAATAAAATGTCTTCAAAATAGTTAGAAATCATCTGAGAGTAAGCAACTAGTCCTACTGAATCTGTTATACACAATACCAAAAACAATTATTCTTAAAATATGAAAATGGAGATGACATAGTTTTAAACTATTTGCTTGCACTGATCAGTCACTCATTGAGCTGAAATATTGTGTTTCCCCCGACTTCTTAAAAGTGTGGCTTTCTCATTACGCCTAACATAACTTAAAATATCACCTAACATTTTTACGTTTAGGACATGTGTATATGCTAGACCTAACGAAACATAGTACGTAACTATTTTGTCTGGTATGTCTTCCGAATGTGTGATAAATGCAACAGTGTTAGGCTGTGGCACAAAATTTATCAAATCTACATTGCAAAACTGTTGTCAGAGACAAAGGTAATAGCAGCCCTGCTGTGGGCCCAGTACGTCGCCCATTACTTCCTGCCATTACTGAGTCATTGACTGATGTGCTCGGCGTGTTGCAGGTGCGCTGGAGGACGGGCGCAAAGCAATCAAGTGGGCGACAGACTACCTGCTCAAGTGCCACGTGGGCAAGAACCAACTGTATGGTCAAGTGGGTCTGGGCGAGCTGGATCACGTTTCATGGACCAGGCCAGAAGACATGACCATGGAGAGGCCAGCGTTCATGATCAATGCCTCTGCACCAGGTACGTTACCCTAGGAACTTGGTTTCATCTGCTGGCATCAATAACACTGCCATATTGCACTGCATCTGCTTCCACATTGAGGAAAAGCCGCACTTTTCAAATAATTAAATAACATTTTAACATTATACTCGCCGTTGAAGCAATGTAAACAAAGACGGATAGCGGAGAAAAGGTGGTGACAAATGCAGACGTGTTGCTCCTGGCAGCACAACTGGGATAAAAATAAAGCCCATTGTTCTACGATGTGAAAATTAAAAATAAATTTTGAAACAGCAAATAATCACAGAAGAATTCACCACTTCTTACAAAATTGTCTTCGAAGAAGTGCGTGTTTGTTACGTAATTTTTGCTACTTCGCTGTTGGTAGTCTTACATGCTCTTCTTTTTAAAATAGTATTATGTAATATTCATATCCACAGTTAATTCTATGATTTCGTTGCTCGTCTCTTATTACTGAGTTCTGTTCAGTCACAAACCTAGCATGTTATCACATTGTATTGACATTCTCATAAAATGCGGTTTCCTCGGTGTGCTTCTGTTTCCACAGATCCAATAACCTCTATCGGCAAACTATAACCAAACTTAAAATTAAGTATCTTGTAATAAACATTGGCCTGTCAAATTTATGAACTAAACAAATCACCTGTTACGTTGCACTATTTAGCAATGGTCACGTCCATAAATAAACTTGTTGGTGTCTGTAAAGCATAAAAAACAAATTACAGTAAAAAGTGTGTTTGTATAAATAACCCAGACATTACGAGTCAAAAAGTATGTTTAAACAACACAAAACGAACAGACAAAATTATTTTTTCTTCAGTTATACTGAGATAAGAAGTTGAAGAATAGTAAATAATTCACTGAAGTGGCGTTGTCGAAGATTTCGTTCTCTTGAATTTTTAAATCTGAAATAAATAGATAGACGTCACGTAACTGTTGTACTATAGGTTGTATATGTTGTAACCTGGGTACAGCTTCCAGTTTACGAAATAATAAAGAATGTTCTCTCTTCTGTTGACTTGTAGGCTCAGACCTTGCTGCAGAGACTGCCGCCGCAATGGCCGCTGCTTCCCTCGTGTTCAAGACCGCCAATGCTACGTACTCAGCATTGCTACTAGAACATGCGCGCCAGCTGTTTGATTTCGCCAACGACTACAGGGGCAAATATTCCGATTCCATCGCTGACGCGAAAAACTTCTATCCGTATGTTAAACCCACATATTACTCTTAAAACTGTAATTTTTGTTAATATTCAGTCACACAATCAGCAGAAATCCAACTATGGAGAAACGTGCATATGATATTTGCGGTAAAAAATAAATACAGAGCCTTAAAATAACGATTCATCCTGCAATAAGCATACTGACTGCATTGACAAGCAACTCTTTAGGAAATCGTGCACTGTAGTAGAGGTGGATCATTGATAGTTAAAATCATCTGGATTGTATGTTGAGTTATTTGCTCTGACAACGTAAAATGTGCTATATGCCTTCTGTAATTAGTGTGATGGGCAAAGTAAGTATTCAGATTATGTTTGTGTGTTATTTATTCAAGGTATTTACTGCAGCTAGCATATACTGTCAGATAATTTCAATGAATTTTCTCAGTTCATGGAGGGAATGGGCGTCCTTGCACTTCACGTGCCATAACATCAGCCACAGTGCAAGACAACACTTACTATAGTTTCTGTAAAACTGGCCTTTCGCTGTTTTGATTCGACAAATATCGACTAACATCGCATTAAACATAAACACATAACTGCCTAAATTTACTTAAGTGATGTGTCATTGAGTTCTCGTGTTTGTTTACTTCCTACCAGTTCTTTAATGCTGATGTGTTGATTTCTTAAACTCTCGGAATTCTTCTGGTATTTTATCTCAGAACAATAGGTTATCTTACGTTCCACATGGTAAAGCAAGTTGAACATTTAAACGTATAAAACTATTTAGTAAATAATAATGCGATTTGTACAAGGGTATATATTTAAATTAATACGATTCGGGCGCAGTGTTGACGTGAGGCTCCACATGTGCCTGAAAATATCAATACTGACAACCCGATACAACGTCGATATTGGTCGTTGTCATTGCTGTCTTCAGCTGCAACCCATCAACTTGGACCCTACAGCGTAATGCTGACATCTTACACATAATGCCAGCAATGAGACAGAAGCACATAATCCACTATCAAAATTTATACGCACGTGATACGAGATGTAGCAGTTCATTGGCAGCTGGCTGCGAGTCAATGACGATCGGAAACTGAGTTTGTCTAATCTCGCACCATCCCCAGTTGGATGGTGTGGAATAATTAACCCAATCAATCCTGAATCTGGACTGCAGTGTCAAATTATGATTACTCTCACAAGGTTTGCCGTGAAATCGTAGATACAAATAGCTAATTACCATGTGGGTTACCATACATACAAGTCCTATGCAAGTACTGTAAGGTCGCAATTTTTTAGTATGTTGTTCAGCAATGTCTCTATTATTAATAATAAAATTTTCTAATTTAATTTTTGTTTATTTCAAATTCAAAAATTGCCGGGATAATTTGTTTATGATAACCGTTAAATATGCCAATCCGACGCGAAGTAAAAATCTGAAAACAGCACAATCGTCCGTTTGCGACAGGAAACTCTGGTCCGGAAATGCCTGTATTACTTACAGAAATGTGTTAACCAATTTCATATACTAATTTACTGCATATCTGAATGGCAAACTATGCATGTCACACTCCACCACAGTTATTCTGATGTAGGGCCCTCCATCGCCAACGTAAGCATAATAACACCATACGAAGCTCTATCATATCCGGTATAATATTCCTGGAGTTATTCAAATGCTATCACATTAAGATACTCGCTTCGCGTTCACCTGCACCCGTGTCTCATAGACAACGATTCGATATAACCATAATATAAGAGTCAAGTTATGACAGATCAGAAGAACAAGTTGACAGAGACAGAAATTTCACTTTCTATTCACTTCTAGGAGAATATCAAATTCAGGTAATCACGAGCACCACATGTTACGTTAGAAGAGGTCCCCTCATGTTGAAAACTCGTTTGTTGCCGAACGCCCCGTGGAGCATCTTCAATTGACGAGGAATAGTGTGGTACTCAAAAGTGTAGTTGTACGCATCTGGCGAATATATCTGCCTAATCTTTACTGACCGCCCCGAACAAATGTAGCATGGAGATTCACATATGTTCTTCAGTGGCCAATCCTAATATTAAGCATCCCTTCTTTCTTGCAACAAGTTAATCGGTGTAAAGCACATACACAGAAAAAATTATTTTAACATCCTACACTGTAATACTAAGAGCTCGGTTTGTTGAGGATCCTAGGGATAACTTGGAACTTATTTGAATGATCCTTATGGAACATATATCAGCAGACTTGGATAAAAAAAAGTACAATCAAAGTAAATTGCCATCTGGTAATGAATCACATATGTGTGTTTTTTACTATGGTGGCTGAAAGTGTAAACTAATATTCTTGTGAAGTGTCCGAATTCACGCCTAATGTTCGAAGTAAACCATGTTAACGGGACCCTTTGATTGAATAAGACGCATGACGAGGCGAAATCAGTCGGATTCAATGTATGAACAGGTGCTGCTCCAGCATTACTGCACGCGAAACTCATTTTAAGCCCTAGTGGTTAAGTACATAGTACAGGCTTCTTGGCCATACATTCCACATCTCTTCTTCGAAGTCGTGTGCCCATGCAGTTCGTCTTCCTTCTCGGTTGTGCTAGTATGGGTCCCATCCCCCTGTTCCTTGTAAGAGTTGGAAGAGGATTGGGAAATGGAAATATGGCATGAGCTATGGATACTGCTTTCGTTGATATATGATCTGATACAATCGTGCTGCTTCCCAACTGTTCCCACTGGTTTATTTGTACACAAACACCATTTCCACACATTTCTTGGCAGCGTGCTTTATCTCACTCAAGCGGATCCTGCCCTCGTTCAGATGTAAACAAAAGTTGCAGTATCCCCACCCCACAATCGTACCATAGGACCAACCTTGTTGACACATCGCAAGTCATCTATCGTGCGTTTGTGGAGTATACGCACTCCCTCTGTGTTGTACCATGCTAACAGGACATATTCGCTGGCAAATGAAATTGGGTTTAACATATTTAAGGGGGCGGTTCACCTCATTTTTCAACGTCTTTTATTATTTTTATATTTGAAACGGATATCTTTTTTATTTTCTACATAAATTGTGACTAAATTTTCCTCTTAGGAAATTTTTGTATATCGTATAGTTTTTGCGTAATGAGTCGTAAACGTCAAAATTTGCACTTTACGGTTTTATGCACGCTACTAAAACCAACTGAAATACCAAACCGAAAAAATTTACAGTGTATAACAATGTTGTAGGCTGTGATTTGACACATATAAAAACAAAAATACATAGTTCGGTATTTGAAAATTTTTGTTGAAATTTTTATATTTTCATTTTAAAATTCGGCATTTTTGTATCAAATAAAAATATTTAATTTTTTATTTTTTATATGTCAAATCGTAGCCTACAGCATTGTAATACATCGTGTTTTTTTTTCGGTTTGGTACGTCAGTTGGTTTAAGTGGTGTGCATAAAACCGTAAAGTGCAAATTTTGATGTTTACGACTCATTACGCAAAAACTATAATACATACAAACATTTCCTAAGAAGAAGATTTAGGCACAATTTATGTCTAAAATAAGAAAAAAATATCTGGTACAAATATAAAAATAATAAAAGACGTTGAAAACTGAGGTGAATCGCGCCCTTAACTGCCTTCCTCCGGGCAACAGGTTCATCTTTAGACTCAAGTTACGTGGTTTGTGACTTCAGGGGCAATGTAGTATACATATTTCCAAACATTAATGGGATGACAGTCTTTCACAACACCTTGACTGTTGTAGTACACTGTAATAAGTACTTGATCCGACAACTGTTTTGATTCACTGTAGTATTGAGCGGGGGCATTTCCGAAATGGAGTTTACTATCTCAAACTCATTTCCATTATCCTAGAACATTTTGAAACACTGCCCCGAATATGTCGTGTATATGAAACAATTAGAAGTTGAGTGAAGAAAAGACTAGTATATATTGCAAATGTATTTAAAAGTTTTATAAGTCTGTAATAATAACTGGGCTCCTATTATTTATTTAAAAAATTATTTTGTGTGTCTAGTTCCTCAAACTATCCAGATGAGATTGTGTGGGGAGCTGCATGGATGTACCGGGCAACACGTGAACAGAAATACATGAAAGTTGTGGACGAGCTATACCCTACCATTCAATACTGGGACGGCTTCAGCTGGGATGACAAGAAAGGCGGTATAGATGTAAGTGTACAGCTCAACACCTAAACTCTGATGCTCAGAGAGTAGATCAATAATTTGTTTTATTACTCAGTCCCCTTTCAGAACATAACCAAGGTAAACCAATAGGAAGACAGCTATAAATATCTTTCACCATCTGATTGGCTTGAATCTGACGAGTAGTAGAGATGAATACTCTTCTTAGACTATCACAAAGAACTTGAGAAATTGTTTGCTAATATCATAACCATGGTGGTAAACATGAAATCAAGACTATTTCTGACTCAACCATACTCATCCAATACAGTATGTTAACCACCATGTTGAAGCAAATAACTGTTTATAGTTTGCAGTCGTCTCTGTCGTTTTCATTAAATATTGGAAAAAGACACTATTTTTAGTGCTTGTAATTGAAGTAATATTCTGAATTTTCGTTCAAAACTGGATTTGGTGTACTGTGATCGACTGGTCAGCAATTACAGTTACATGGCACAAGCCGTCTACAGCAGCAAAAATGGACATAAAAATGTACAGTGTACTCAGTGAGCTTTCCAGGTTTCTAACAGTTAATCGATTATAGTTTTTTCATCTGTCTGTTATTTCATTGTTTTGAAACTCTTACTGGAAATTTTGTAATGGGTTTTTGTTGAATATTTGAGATACTTTTCCCCCGATTGTCATTTTCGTTACATTTTCCCTCCGTCGCATATTTGAAATAAAGTAATAATAACAATAACAAGTAATTAGGTGATCTCACTTAGAAAATTTAAGCTGATAATCCTACAAATAAAAATAATGTAAAATATTCAGCCCATTTAAATAACCATTTTTGAAACTTATATTAACTTAATAGAAGTCGCGTTGCCCTATAGTTAAGAGGTTTCAAACCCACGACCTCATCAGTGATCCCACTCTTTCATGCAAGATGTCATAGCCATAGCCTACATTGTAAATTGTAAGGACATGTGTCGTATAATTTGGTTATACGTTTCAATTATGAAACTGACTCACATAGCAACTCCTATTAATTCTTTATCAAGAGTGTTGTTTCTCTTTTGTTTCAGGTATTACTAGCAGACCTAACAGGGGATTCAAAGTACCTGGACAAATTGAAAACCTTTTGTGAATATGCATTCAACAAACAGTCAAGAACACCTAAAGGACTTATATTCTATGGTGAATCTGCTTCTCTCCGCAGTACCAATAATGTGCTGCTAATATGTTTAGAGGTGAATATGTCATTACTCTCACTATTGTTACGTTTACATCACAATGTTTTCCTCATACAGCATTTGCAGTGATTGTAGTTTTCTAAAACAAGACGAAGGCATGCTCGGGGGACACAGAAAACCATAACGTACCAATGCTCTTCAGTATTTCTCTAATATTTACTACCAGTTATACAGTAGACAAATGTAGAATACCTAATGCAAAAGTAATATCATCAGGAACCTCCCTTCATGTGCGGTGGATGATTAAAACCCTACCCATCAATGCTACAGAGCACATAAATAATAATAGGAATTATTGAGGGTATTACCAAAACTGCCAAAATCAAAAGGAGGTGCTATGAGATGTGTAAAGTCGACGTCAACTCCATAGTTACTGTTACTATGCATCTGTAGGACTTCTGAAGCCATTGTGAGCTCTTGTATATTTATTTATAGTAGTACATAAATGTTATACAAAAGTATTGCCTACATACCTTCTACAGTCTGTTAAAGAGTCATGCAAACATTTACTATGAAGTGATACACTAAGTAGTAGGTAACACCTATATCAAACATATATTTTAAGTAGGAAACGTTTAATTTTTATTATTTTTACATAAGGATCTTGTGATGAAAATTGTTATTTATATAAATGTCAGTATGTTCCATACACTCTATTATTTAATTAGCAGTGATCAGCCTTGTGTATGTATTCAAACTATCACAACAAGTTTAGATTAAAGGTTAAAATTTGATGCTTTTTACAACTTACAATGTAAACATAAGCAAAACTTTGCTAAATTAAACGTTAGTACTGCCTACTTGGAGTTACAGAAATACACTGATAAGGAAATTCATTTTTAAACAGTATTTATAACTGTATTATATGTAATCATATGTCATGTTTATTAATAGTAATGGGTTTGATGATATGTATTACAAGAATGACGCTTAAAACAGTTGCAAAATATTTTCTTGGAGTGAACATCAAATTCAAGGACAAATAAAGTTCAGTCAATTAATTACTACCGTGAATAAGTTTATGTATAATTGGAGGAATGAACGAGTTTAAATAATTGTACGTACAGTTATTTATTTAGCTTTTCGTGCTGACAATTTGAATTACATTAGTTGTGATCTTTCTCCAGGCTGCTCAAAGAGGTGTCAATGCTGAATCCTATCGTAAAGAGTCCAAAAAACAGCTCGATTACATGTTGGGAGACTCTGGATCCAGCTATGTTGTGGGGATAGGTAAAAATTACCCTACCCACGCTCACCATCGTTCAAGGTAAGTGTTTTTTAAATCCATAACATATAACTTACTATTTCTAATTTCATAGGCAGACTCGATTAGGTCTGTGATATACATTTCATGTAAACACGCTTTGGATCACATCTTCTACGCCATAATTTAATTAATCCTTGTCACTAGTAAGAAAAGGTGGCTTCGAGCGCAGGGGTTTAGAGGACAAAGGACTCGAACGCTCACGGGTGCCATCGTCAATCTTCGGCACGACGACGGCCGACCAGATGTTCGTGTTGTGTCATTTGCTTACATCAATCATTTGTAGGCCGCTATATTCCGGATTCGGCTGCCAGGGGCGTTGTTGTTAGTAATCTTATTTGATTCTGGAGTTACTGCCAGATGCGCTGCGCCTATATACACGAGAATGGTTTCTTTTTAACTTTGACATATGTCAATCATCTATCCACGTTAAGTCAGTTTAAGTATCTCGTAGTACGATATACCAGCCAATGACGCTCTATAACATATAGGGAACAAAGTGAAAATTAAACTTTGCTGTTGTACCGATTGGAAAACTGTAACTAATATTGTACAATACTAAAGCTTACATAACTTGCAACCTGTTGTAAAGAAGTCATAAAAGTAATAACATTAAAATAATTCTTACTCGTGTACATATGTCTGTAGTGACGGAAACTATTTTCCCTGTTCAGCTCGTGCCCTGACCACCCGAAACCATGCGGCTGGACCTTCTTCAACAGCGACCTGCCGAACTACCACATGGTGGAAGGCGCCATTGTAGGTGGTCCAGGTGCCAACGACACGCATGTCGACACCCGCAAGGATGCACCACACAATGAAGTCGCCTGCGACTTCAATGCCTCCTTCCAGGCGTGTATTGCCATCCTCGTGGAGCTCGGCTACTAAGCCTCCATGTGTCTCCAACTGACTAAGCAGTTCACACCTGCACTTCACCCAGTTGATGACCCTCAGCATTTCATACAGCCATATCCAGTAAGCAAAGACTGCGCACATGGCCTAACCACCTTCCGTTCACATTCTTCAGCCTACGCGTCAAATAACTGCTCCTGCTGTTTGAATAGAGATGAATCTGCCATCAATGTAGCTCTTAAGAAACATTTTAAAATATAAAATTCTGTAAACAAAATAATTGAAATAAAATCACAACTCTCTTTTCGCCATAGCAATCAAATTTTCATTTAGAGGAAAAAATTATAAAAAAATATTCCTATTATTTTTTTAAATAAATTCTTAGACTAAAAATTTGGGTCTTCTAGGGTACCCGAAACATAATTTTTATTACCTTAACCGTTACATGAACAGCTGTGTAAATCCTTTAACAGGTTAAGAGATAGGTATTTCGTGAGACAAGAGAAACTTACACAATAACACAGAGGGAAAATACTCACATTATGTATGGAAATTTACAAGTCCTGACTTAGTAGTAGCAGTAGATAACTAAAGTCGTGAAAGTTGTTGACATGGAAAGCAATGCAGTAGGCCTATGTCAACTGACTCATTAAAATATATTGTACCTTGCACCTGTTTCTATGTACTTGATCTAATTTTTCTTATTGTATGTTTACTCATTTAAAAGTTGTAAAATTTTCTCATGAGAAAGTGAGAAAAGGGTGATATGATATGACAGAAAAAAATTTAAAAACTTGTGGTTTTTAATAATTGTTATGGATAGGCTCTCTGATCAGAAACCCTTTAGGCGGAACAACCCTTCCAGCACAGCCACATCACTGGGACTACCTTAGGATGCGGCAACCATCGTCCCTGGAATGACTCCAAAATGTGTATTTAAAGTACTTTTTATACTGGAAATGTTCGTGCAACAGTGCTACTCACGGATATCCCTGGGATGTCAAACACTCCCTAGTATGTCCTCAGGATCTACTAAGGACGAGGATAATTCTCATCCTAGATACATAAGTAGGATCTTCTACGGAAGTCTGGTTCCAGGAAAATCCTACGGACGTCTTAGGGATGTGGAAAATTCACATCCTCAAAACATCCGTAAGATCTCCTAGGGTAATGGAGAATTCTAATTCTAGTGATATTCCTCGGACGTTATTTTAAATATTTTTATGCTGAGGAAATCCGTAGGATCGATAAGGTCATTAAATTCCAGGAAATTTAATTTATGTTTAAAAATATTTACATTACAATAGATGGAATTAGTTTTTTTAAATCTACAAGACTAAAAAAATATTTAGTGCTCAATATATAAAAATATTTAGTGTTGAATATATAGTAGGAACCTACCAACGAAACACATAAGTATTTTTTTTGCTGCCTTTTTAAATGCCCATAACAAACAACTCGTCCTTTAATTACTATGTATTAAAATGATTTAACAGAAATACTATTACCACTTCTATGTACCAAAATTAATACATCAAGTGACTGATCAAAGAGCATACAAAGAGTAAGAATCGCTTTACAAATTATTTTCATAAATCCTCCTGTACAGTTCAATATAAAATTGCTATTTAGGGGTTGCCTTAGTAACTAAGTTGCCAGGAAATATTCATCTTTAGGACATCTATAGAATGTTCCTAGCTCCTGTTCGGACATTTGGAGGAGTTCATACGCTAAATGTAAGTTTTTAATGTAGGGTTTCGGAGAATTTTCACTTACTATTTAAAACAGTTCATGTGATGTCCGTGGGTGATCCCGCTCTGATATCTGTAGGAACTTCAATATATCGTTTTAAGTGGTTATGTTGTGAAAGTATTATTTTGTATAGTTTACACATTAGTTAAAGTGGTTGGGTGGCTGTAGTCAGAGGTAGGCACTTTATACTTAAAACCAGTTGAGAGGTTAAGTTAAGGGTGAGGGTTACGATTAAATGAAATATGTAAATCTAATTACGATGGCTTTACTCTACTTAGTTTTGGTTACAGAATACTACAAGGTTATACTGCATAATTTAGGTTGGAGAGGAGCGGCTTTTTAGATAATTACGTTAATGTTCTACTCTATGAAGGGGAACCCTTTGGACACCTTAGACCTCACCGTAACATGATGTGCCGGAGGCTGATGATGAATGTGTTCGGCTATCGACGGACGGTGACACGTCGTGTGTCTTGACCCAGGACTATCCTGGCGAGCTGGTGTCGGCTGGAAGGCTTTAAGGGGACAGACCACGATTCCCCCGATACTTTGCATTATATCGCTACACTTCAGTGCAGCTGGCGAGAATCGCTGAGGCCCTTGTCTTGTACAACTACTGACCTGATTGCACTGCCGTCCTCACTAGCGCGTCCTCCAAACAAGGCTCAAAGTAATCATAACAGTTCGTAGGACGTCCGTCAGAAGAACTTCTCGGACAGTTATGGATATATATTTCTGTTTAATTTCATGTAATTTTAAGGGCAGTTCATACGACATCCGTGGGAGAATCTTGCTCGAATATATGTAGGACCTTTTCATGGAATTACAATGTGCCTTTTATTGTGGTTTGCCAAACGTTGATTGGGAACACTTTACAAGATAAACTTGGAAGGACAATTCAGGGACGTTCATAGGGAATTCCTCGGAACTTATTATTAGACGAATATGGGGCGATCTTCCGTGTATATTTTAAGGATATAATTTTGTTGTCCCTGGTTACTCCTTTTACGGCAGTGTTCGTATAACAAAATCCGTCCTATTTGGACACATTTGGCATAAAAACAACGCATGTCCTTTGAAAAGCATAATTAGCCATCCTACGTGTAGATCATCTCATACAGACATCCGCAAGGTAACTTAGGCATGTTATAGTACACTTGAACATCCTCAAGAAACATCCATACGATATCCTGAGGAATGTGTGTGCTCGTCGGTAATACTACTTCATAATATAAACTGAGGCTATACAGTATATATTTTAGTCATGCACGAAAAAAAAACACTATTCACAAAATTAAGAAAAATTAAAGAACCTTTTTTGACACATTCAAAAATATGATAAATTAAGTAAAATATAGAGACCAAAACTTTTTCATGCATTTTTAAAGTTAAATGTAATAATACAGTCAAACAACAAGTACAGTTATAATACTATATTAATAATATTAAAGCAATAACTTCACTGACAATATTTGTGCTACTGGTGCTCGCATTAATACACATATACATAGCACAATCCTTGTTATTTTCGAAAATTTTAAACAACTAACATAAATATAAAAATACTTTTCCATTGGCCTTATTATGTTGTTTAAGAGTATCTGTTTAGAACTCCTTCAAATACTACACGGACGTAGGCCAACTAACACACTATACACACATATGCACACCAACACACACGCCTACGCATACATATATTAGATATATTTCGCAGCTTCTCACATTTGGTAGGAAATAATGAAACACATTCTGTCGAAATACTTCTGCAATCTCGTGAAACCAGATCTTCCCAATTTCATACTCTGGGTGTATTTGGTGAATATGTTCGTGGCATATCGGCTGATAAAACCTTGTAAGTCTAGTCTACTCTGCATTTGGCTGTATTTCATGTTCAAATAAAAAAAAGATCAGTACGGTGTCACGACGTTGCGCATCGCTTTTGTTTCACTTGCGACACAGTGAGATAAAAAATGGGTGTGTAAAGTAATGTTTATGAGTACGTTGTGCACGTTAAGGAGAGTGGACAATTCTATAGATGGTTCAGGATAAAGTGAGCACTTTTGAAACCCTACCTATCTCCACTCAGACAATGTGTAGCTTTCTGCCAGTTTTTAATATAAACAAAGGGACCTTTGCAATAATCACAGTGTTTAATGTTACTCAAAAGTTAACGGCTGAAGTCACAGTAAATAATATTTTTAATTATTTTCCGGACAAGACAATCTTCAAAAGATTATCCCAAAACACCTATAAATCAGGTTAAAAATAAGACGAGTGAAAATTGTTCAAAACTAGGTTTGGAAGCAAAAGAAGTCCCAGTAAAATTCAGACTGGAAACAGAAAAGCACAAACAAAGCTTCAAGTATGACATACATGTCATGATGACATTTTTAACTTCGTTGCCAAAAATGGAGTTGCATTAACACAGAACTTTCTCCTTAAAAGTGTACTTGTAGCTTGTGTGGACAACAAAAGCCAATCTGTACAGAGCATATTGTAGTAATTGAGAAAGAACGGTGAAAAATCACCATTCAATGAAAACACTGAACGGGGTGATGTTCGATGATAAGAAAACATAAAATCTCTTCTCTTCTAGGAAAGTTCAATAAGATCTTTACTACATTTTCCGCGCTGTATTGCCTTGATATACTCCTATGATATTCGCCTGCCATGCATAAGAAGATAAATCATGTGACAAGGAGGATGCTAAACATATGTGTACCACGGGTATTCAATTAGTTCTGTTACGTCCTTCTCTGAACGCCTCTTCTTTGTACTACAAGATGAAATTAAATTTGTATAATTTCAAAATATATAGTTTGAAAACACTACCTGTGACACCAAGCAAATGAGTTTGCAAGTATAATTTGCGATTTATTCTTAAGAATGCTGGTGTGAAAAAGGAGATAAAATTGTTTATAGAAACGGGTGTGGAAATCAAAAGAGAATCTGCACAGTAGTGAATACTTTTTTAAACATAGCCCATTAAAATAATATAACAATAACTCAAATATTCCTATTGAGGGCCATACGTAATTGGAATGTGATAATATGCATTCCACCATAGAGAGACAGATGAGAAAACAAGAGATGTACACACCTTCAGAATATGTATCTGCCTGCATGACGTAATCTGACGCAATGCGATGTCGCATGCTTATGAGTCTTTTCAAGATTGCAGCGACACTTTTAACATCCTTTCCTACAGCCAGAAAGAAGTGCACAAGAGAAACATGATGCCAAATAGTCTTAATAGTCATAACTATCCCAGCGCTGCTGGTTGAAGGGTCCATTAAGTAAGATTTTCGGTGGATACGTGAACAATCATAGTGAATGATTACTTACAGGCTTACATATCATTCCATCTGTATCCAGACCGCATAACTAAGCAGTGCACAGTGTGTTCGTGAATACATTACTGCCTTAGAAATCTGAGCATATTAAAATTTTATGTTCGCAATGCACGTGGTTCCAAAATAATTGCAATCTCACCTAATTTTCCCTCACTTCGCACAAGCTGATTTTGACTTGCAGGATTAGACTTTCCCTGACAAGTATACAGAAATATGAGATTGTGTGTCTTGGCCAGCTTGGTCGCTTGATCAGACTCCAGTTGATTTTTGCCTATGGGATGATGTGAAAATCGTCGCTACGTGACACGTGTGGATGTGAATGAGGAGTTCTTGTTGAGTATCCTAGCTGATTGTGATAGTAGTTGGACGAATCTAAAGACATTGCCGTGTCTGCACCGAAGTTATAACTTCTCTATAGAGGGCGACGTACTTTTAAGCTAGTGCTGTGAAATGTAGTCTTCATATGTCTAAATGGAATTATTGCGGTCTTTCCATCATCCTTGGTAATTGTTACACTACCTCAGACACACTATTTATATATGTAAAGATAGAAAAGAAAACCGGGACATGAAAGATGTGAATTATAGAATCAAAAGAACGTTTAACTAAATATTGAATGTGTGCATAGTGAGTAACTAATAGTAGACAAGCGACCACGTTTACTGTCACTGATATAAAATATGTTACGTAAATTACTAAGGTAACCTTGTTTTTTTACTGAACTCCGAAACTGGAAAGAACTAGAGACTTTTGTGTACGTTAACTGAACAGTTTTCCTAACGTAAATTAAAAGACAGCCCTACATTACTATACTTAGTTGCCGTTTAGAGATATTCGGGAAAATTGTGCAAGCAAGCCACGGAACGTCTGACGTACTGGCAACATTCTTAACACTCCGTTTTTCACACATGTATTAAACATAAAGAAATCTGCACATATAAACAAACTGCAAAATAAGATTGACGTGAAATGTGCTTATCTAACAACAAAAGTTTGATTTACAGACACACTCGCCATAGTAAATAAATAAATAAATATATATATATATATATATATATATATATATATATATATATATATATATATATAGCCTACCTGACACCGGGCATCAGACGCTTGTCACATCATCTATGGCGACACCACGAGCCTCAAATCAGCACCCAATTAAAACCGTAGAAGCCACAACCCAGGACTAAGTGATGTGACAGAAACAGTGTGTTTCGGGAGTGTTAAATTTTAAAAGGACTGACCATTGGTCGTTACGCGGTTCGTCGCGTAACAAGCCAGCAATTCAATGTCAAACAGACTCACGTGGTCAGGTGTTTAATAACCTCCGGACCCGGTAAGAGCATCAAAATTCACCTTTTTTTTTAAGCCCAATGTAAGGCATGGTTAGTAATTGCAATCAATCTAGAAAAAACTCTTGAAACAATATCAAACAGGCAAATTTTGACCCAGGTTAGGTGCGAGGCCGGTACCAACTTAACAGACTCACATGGCCCACGTACGGCTAAAGGACACACAAAATTAGTAATAAAAAGGGGTTTTGTTAATTATATCGCATCATTATAGTCATACCAGTGTTTTAGGTGTAAACAAGGTTAATAATTATCAATTATGTACAATAGGTCTCAACTAGTGAACCAAATTACGCAAACAAGCAGTACAAATCAAAATAACAATTTAAGTATGATTGGCATACCATAAATAAGCCGTGCAAAAACATTCACGGCGTCAGAACTGTTCTAATGATAGGCAAATTAAATTTACCGCATGTGATTTGGCGCGAACGGGAAGCGAGCCTTCTCTTCCTTGAGCTCTGCGGGCGTTGGTTGTGCACGCTGGCAGGGGGGGGGGGCCCTTCAAATGTTGTCTTCCAACCAAGTCATTACAATAGCTCAATTCACCTCGGATCTTTATTGATTCGCAGCCCCCGTGATCGTCACCCGCCCCTGTCAAATCTCGGCCTCCAGGGTTTTCAAACACCAGTTATTTCACCAGCGGATTCGGTTACTCTTTTTCCATTCACTTAGGCTACTGACCGGCCATAGGGTCAGGCCCGGTTAAGCGCCGTACAGCTTGCTGCATAGTGCTTTGACAGTGTAAGTTTACCAAGTTTACAGAACCACGCGTGTGATGTTTCCGCCGTAATGTAAGTTTCAGGAGCCCAACCTACTTTGCAGCAACCAGTGCAAGTACCGCTTTGGAGTTTTTTTGTTATCTATTTTCTTCAGTAAGTGACCTGTTGTTTGTGCACCGAGGCGTGGAGGGGACATAAACACCCTCCCCATCATAACTACTCGTTCATGCAGTATATAAGCTTTTGTGCGAGGAGGCAACCACGGGGTCGTCTGCCTGAGAGTACTAGAGTCCCGTGTCCGCACGGGTAAATCACCATCATTGAAGGAGTGGCGCCCTGCTCTGGCAAACCTTTCAATCAGGGGGATTCATACCCGCTTCCGCCAAATTCGAACGTCTTACAACCACGTATCTGGAGAGTTATCCTGCTAGGGTTCCGCGACACACCGGTATCAGCCACGTCAATATCTAACATGCGATGAAAAGTAAAATTATGTGAGAAGCGACGCTAATAATCTGTATATAATGGAAGTAATAAGTTTAAGATCAAACCTATAGCGTGTACGTGTCACTAGTAAAGTGCCTGACTGTACTCCGAGTGTAAAAAGTCAGTAAAAAATATGGAATGTTAGGTATAATCTTGTCATTACAAACAGCATAAAAGCAGTTTCTCAAGAACTCATATATCGAGGGTTTAGAAGTAAAACTACCCAAGTCCATTTTCAGTAACTTTCGGAAAACCTTAGCCAAAATTAACCAAACCATTATACAAAGCTGAAAATAAGAGTACTTCTATGAGAGAGAAGGTGTCAAGACGTGGGTATTATTACCACACGTAGAGAATGATATTCGCAGCACTTGGCTGCAGTATCTCAATTTCGGAGAAAAAAGACTTGGGTAGTTTTACTTCTAAACCCTCGATATACGCCTTTTTTAAAAACCAAATAAACATGTTAAAAATTTATATTCCCTTCACATCCAGTTTACCTTTCGGGTAATAATATTTTTTTTCCCTTATCTTGACCTACAGCTCGAATAGTTATATTAGCCAGAAATACCCTAACCTTTCCAGCAGTTTTTTTTTTCCTTAAGCTTAAAATGTCCAGCATACCACCCCACTCACTTGAAAACGTTTATTTTCCATAATCTTTGAAACTGTATTCACGCCACGGCTTGGATTTATTTTCCTTTAATATTATTATGAATTAAGTACTTTTAAGATTTGTGATAAATTATAAATGAATTTCCTCGTTTCGTGTCGAAAAGTTATACTACTCTATTTTGATGCCAGAGATACACACGAGATAGTGTGAATGATTCAAATGTATACAGAAACAGTACCGGTAACCCATTTTATTTGAAATAAATTATTCTACAAAAAGCCAACAGTATAGTTAGGTCCCAATAACAAAATATTCACTTTTTGACAGCTATATATTAACTTTTGGAACACAATTCTCTGATTTATTTGTCCTCGTTTCAAAAATGAGCATTGGCAATATGTTAGCAAAAATTCTTAGGCCTACTATGGATACCACAGTATTGTATATTATTCACAATGGCGTTTTAACACCAGCAATAATTTACGCTGTGCTGTAGACTGCTGAATTCTTGCGCACTTTAAGTACTGACGTGTAATAAAGCAGTTGTGCTGCATTGATTTTACGTTGAAAGTTCTGATATTTTAATTTTAACGTATAAAAAAGACAACAGTTTTTATTTAGTATAAGTTTTTTTGCGTAACAGCTAGTGAGATTTTCAAGTATAGAACCCCTTGAATTATATCCACGTGGTGTACGAAAACGAAGCTTTTATAAAGAAGAATTATTTTGCACAGTTTAACAGTTTATTTATTTCTACAAATTCTCTTTCGACAACCACATTGGCATAGGATAAAACGCCAGTGAAAATAGCGCCTGAAAAATTATTAACACAACCTGTGGTGCAGTATTTTTTACGTATATAAAATTCAGCTGAAAGCTAGACTATGCATACAATACAGCCAGGAAAATCGTGCCGAGTAAGGAGGGTTTCTATTAGGGTGTCACATATATTGTCTGTAAAGGTTGTTCGGAATAAAGTGAGCACTAAAGATTTAACCTTTGAAAAAATTCACTAGCCGTTACTGCATATAATTCAACATTAACTATAGTTACCTTACTTGTTGTACGGTTGGCAGCGAATTGCCGAATATAGTTCCGTGTATTTTTCTTTTTAAATGCAACACTACTGAAATAAAATCAACTAAATTCAACATATTCGTGTTTTGTATGAATAAATAAACTTTTTTATCAAACTATATAGGTTCCCACTGACACCACAATTTATCGTAAACGCGCAAACATCAAGTGACGTGTCCAGAGAGATTCAGCATTCCACATTATTAGTCATTACGCGCGGAAAGATACGAATTGGCTGAAAATAGAAATTTAGCAGGGCTTTTCTGAGTGTTCACTTTATCCCGAACCGCCTATAATAATCACATTTCTGACATGCCATTAGTCACGTAAATGTCACAAAGGAACAGGAATAGGAGTGAACGTGGTAATTGCCCATGTTAATGAACCACCTTACCATTCGCCTGGAATTATTTCGAAAAACAATTGAAACCCAAATTCAAGATGGAACAGATTGGATTAGTACTCGGACCTAGGTCCTCCTGAATGCTATTCCAGTATTTTACTACTACGTCATTTGTGGTAAATATTATGACTCGATTTAGTTATTCGTACCGTTTCTAATGACCTCGCTGTCGACGAGACGTAAGCCCACTTACCTTACCTAGTTATTCGTGCATTAGATCTGTACTTTTTCTTTAGAAAGTTTACACGTTGAAAAAGTACGAGTTTGAAGATAATTACAGCTACATTAATACTACAATATTAAAATAATTCAATATAAATAAGTAACTGTGGCTTATTGAATTATATATATATATATGTGTGTGTGTGTGTGTGTGTGTATGTAGAAACGCTATTATTTAAATATTACCCATGCTTCTATATGTTTAAGTGTGTGTGTCTTTATGTATAAATGTTGTATAAACGCTATATTTTTATGTTTGCGTGTGTGTCGTGTGTATGTGTGTATATATTTATACATACAATGTTTGTCACCTTTAGAGCAATTACTCACATCGAGGAACGTAGAATTTTAGTTTTTGTTGGTGATTTCTAGCTATATATCGTTTTAATAATGGAAGCGTATGTTTTACTTCTGTTTGCTAGCCAAAAATTATTCTAACCATCAAAATATGTGTTATAATTGAAAAAAGAATTTGTTAATTTTAAGTTCGTAAGTATTGCTTAGCGAAAATTGTTCATCGTTACACTATTCACCTTACTAAATGGAAAAGTTATTTTACGAAGATTTTATAGTAACTTACATTGCAATTTCACGTAACTGTACAATAATGTCCAATTATGTTGCCTCGGTGGCGGAGGGGAGGGGCGTTTACGTAATTTTATGGATTGTAAAAAATACCAGCCATTTAGAAAATGTGGTTGTCTACTGTTACAGAACATTAAAAATAACATGCATACAAGTAGGACACATTAAATGTACTTGGATCATCATGGAACAAAACTCCAGTTTCCTTGAGGCGACTGGACATACTTTGGACCTATAATGTTGAAAACCATTTGGAGGGGGGAGTTACTTCTTCAGCCATGTAGTCCCCCCCCCCTTTTTTTTTTTTTTTTTAATACGCCACCTTGATGCCCTCGACTTGCTTTTTCTTTCAAGATTTTTGTTACGTAAACCATAATGGAGTGGAATAATTAAGACAACTCCTAACATCGAGGATTTGAGAGCTAATGAGAGTTGTATGAGACCAGTACTGAGCAGTCACGGAATACAAGGGCGAGGGAAACCGGAGTTCCCCGATAAAACGTGACGGCCAAAGATACATACGGTGTTCTGTTGGTACGACATTCCGCATTCAACCACGGCCAACCGGGTTCGACTCCCAGCAAGTGACCCACCGTTTTGCAAGTGTGGTAAATATGGTGTACGTTGTCGGTTTTCGTAAGTTTTCTCGGGGTACTCTCGTTTCTCTTGCCATTAAATTCCACAGCTTCTTCATATTCACCTCATAACATTATTGTCGGCGTTTAGGACCTTGATATTAAGAGCTAACCAAAATCACTCCACTTCAATCAACACAAAGTTGCTCAAGGAGTTGCCACCGTACTAATGTGTTTTTACTTTAGGTTGAGTTTCTATGGTATATTCAAATGCGAATAATAATTAGCATTGACGTAACAACGCAAAGTTGTTCACTGTCGTAAAATTAGAACTTCATCGCAATGTTTTGTAAACTCAGTAAACAAGCATTAGTTCTAATTAATTAAGGAATAACAACTCACAGACACAGATAATAAGCAATTATACGTGTTCGTAATTAAATGCGTTCTTTTAAAGTACAGCCTGAATAAAAGCACCTTGCCAATATTTCAACGGAAACACTGAATGTCGTTCTTGACTTTAGACCTGGAAGTACATAAAGGAAAAGTTTTCCACGGCTTCAGGACGTATCAGATACTTTAACACTCACCAAACCTTTATTTTTCTTTCGGTGATTTGTACTTTTATATTAATCTTACAATACTAATAATTTCTGTATCTTTTCATCGACATACGAAGACCAATCGTCGTGTTCGTAGCAACGTAAATATTTTCGTGATGTTAAAAATAAATAGTGTAACAGCAAAGTTTTCTCCGTTTATCAGTTGACCTTGAGCACACTATAGAAAAAATTTAACGAGCAAATATTGTGGGGTCAAGTAAATTACGAAACTTTAATGTCAAGAGAAGGTCTAAGTCTTACAGAAGAGCTTCTTGAAAACTAATCTTTTGAGATACTGTCCAGTGTTTACTTAGTAGTATCTAATTAAATTACGATTACATCTATCTTAACGCAACCTAAGTTTAAAAAAAAGTACTGTTAATAATTTAATACCTTCATTATTTTCCATTCGTCCTTGTATTTTATTCCTTATTGCCTTTCTTTTCGTAATAGTAAAAGGTATTGCAGGCATTCAAGAAAACACTCACAACGCGGTCTTGCACAAATTATTACAAAATTTTGAAACATAAGTATTAGCAAAAATGTTGTAGAAGTTAGGTTATACATGCAGTATCTCGTTTTATTTTCCTACTGCCGAACGTAGGCCTATGTTATTATATTTTTTTAATTTATTTTTTCTGATAGATAAGAAAATCACTTTTTCAGGTAAAAACGCAGTTGTTCTCAGAACTTTTGTCACCCCAGATTTGTAAAAGTTATTATAAAATGGTTTTGTGTTTCATCCAGTACATGAGTACATGTAAATCTTGGGGTAGTTAGATATTATGTTTAAAGTACATAAAATAATGAATGATACGATAGCATTAGTCGCTGTATATAAATACGCTTACGTAGAAACAACGTGACAGTAGTGTTCAGGGCACAGTATAAAGGTTTTATAACAAATCGAGCGGAAAACCACGTATATTGTGTATTGCTCAAAATTAAAACACGGGCCGAGTTATTTTGTGTTGTGTTTCTTTGCCATCTCATTGTTTAACTGTGGAATTTGCATAGACCACCTAGATGTTTACATCGTTTTGTATTGTATGTTTTTCTACGTATGACTACTCTATTTATAGACGAAAACAGTTAAGTCACTGCCGCGACTACATTCAAAATCAAACTATCCTAACTAACGTGCAGTGCCTGCTTCATTTTGATGTTATACTTTTATTCTCTTCGTAGTTTTTGATCACAGTAAAAGTACAAGTGTGTATATGGTGGCAGTAGAGCAGTGAATGTTGTGATGAAGTATAGGAAGCGGCTGTGCTTGGTCGTACTCGTACAACTTGCAACACAAGTGGCTCGGTAATTCCGCCAACTAATGACCTTACGGTTTTTTACTTGTGGGTGCGACCATATGACATAAAAACCTTACTTTCATTCAGACCTCACAGCACCACGAGGAAGGGAAATTTTACTTGCGAAGGTTAAAATAATATGTTCGTCTGGGTCGATGTTGCTGTTAATAACGCTTGTGGCATGTAACTGAAGAAAAGGTGCCAGGAATTAAGGACGCTGCCTGGGGAGAGCAATAATAGAGAATTAAATGACAAATTTTACTAGGTGGGTCTGAGTACGGCTGAACCTACTTGTACTGGTTGTTGTCAATTTGCATGTTAATATTTTTGGGAAACAATCCTCACAACCAGATGAACCAAAAAATGTATGTGGACATAGGTCCGAAAATGCACCGTTTCTGCACTACAGTTCGCAATACATGACGTGCGATACATATGTTTATATCAATTTTCACGGTAATTCCTACTGTTTATGGGGTAACTGCATAGCGGAGTATTGTGCCAGGTACAGCAACATGATCCAGCCGTGCTATGAACAGTACATAATGTATTGCTAACTGTAGCGCAGAAACTGTGCGTTTTCGGACCTATGTCCATGAAACAATTTTTGTTCCTCCAGAAATGAGGATTGTTTTCCCAAAATTGGCATACGATTTGACAACATCCTGTATGTCACCACTGATTTTCTTCTTAAACTCGGCACGGTCCACTATGCTGTAGGATGATTTAGACTATGTATTCAGTACCCGGAAAAATTATAAGCTAGTAAGTATTTTTATGATAAACTAAAATTCGAAAACCACTACTCATAACTTTTCTATGCATTTCAAATCCTGCAGCAATAGCTTCCCCTTCCTAATGTAAAATTGTGTCGTCCAAAAGCGATGACTTGTGACTGAGTTCCACCTAATACAACTTAACATGTAAATATCCTTTCTCGTGCCAGGTCTCTCAGATAGGCAGCACCCTTAAAACCATCACAATACAGATGGTTTATATGTATGTTAGAATCATAGGGCTGGCTCATCAAAAACGATCTGTAAATGCAGTACCAGTAGCTAACACAAGTCAGTACACTCTAAAAATTAGTTTGTAAATTTACCAGACGTGCGTATAGGAGCGCTAAGAAAGTAGGTATGGTAGAATAGTTTCCCAGACATTCATGGTAGCACTCATAAACTTTTATATAAAACAGTCAAATGTATACTGAAGTTACCAGACATGTATTGTAACAACTGTAAAAGTTTGCATATTTACAAGACGGAACTATGGTAACTGTCCCATACTGCGTCTGGGATAATAACTTCCTAAACATTTTAGGAAGGTTTTTTTTTACAGTGAGCAGATAGGGGAGTGGTCATGGCTAGTGACGCTAACCAGCTACACAGTTGCACACTCTAAAACACTACTGTTAATGAGCCTCCATACCTGCACTTCAAACACGTTGCAGCGAGTTACGGATATTCATTTTTTTACGAAACTATTTATCGCAAATTATATTTGTATATCTACGAAAAAAACACGCACTTCAAGCTATGTTGCTATAGTTTTAAAATTCGGCATGTTAATTAGAAACATAATTTTCGGACCCCTCAAAATTGTCAAAAATGGGTTTCCTAGACTGCCGTATATGGAAAAATCTCAACCGAATTCAAAAAACACAACCATAGAAACAAGCGTTAGACTTTGAACTATGCTGCCTACAAATAAAATAATGTGGTCGCCGTTTAAAGTCCCTTAGGAAAAAGGATAATAATAAGGCACTGAACGCCATCTGAGGAGCTTGCACGGAGAGGCGATATTGCATGGCACATGTCGGTTAGTGGCACTCTTACCGCTCCTGCCTCACGCACACGCGCAGCCATCTAGGGAGTCCCCTTAAGAAAATATTGTCATATAATACGAGTACTGATGTTGCATAACTTTTCGTGGTGGACGTCACCATGTGCGGTGTGTGGGTGTAAACAATAACATGTTTTTAACGTCAGGTAAGTGTTTTTAAGAGGATAGTGATAATATGCGTAGTTTGACGTCAACGTTAAAGTTGAATTTCAAGCCCTGATAACAAAGATTGTTAGCACTTGACTCTGCCTATATAAATGCAAATGTTTAAATGTGTTGAATTCGCTTCTTATATCAGCTCTCGGTGACAACTTCGGAGAATGGATTTTAAAGCAAAGGTCTTTGTTTTTTTTCTCGCCGGTTTGTCATGCTCAGGTAATTATGTGGACCATATCAAATTTCCAAACAACATTTTAGTGATATAAATGCGTACATATATTCAAGTGTGTGTGTGTGTGTGTATATATATATATATATATATATATATATATATATATATATATATATATATATATATATATGTATGTATGTATATATATATAATGCATTTTTTTCATAATTGTGAGCCAAAGCCAATGATAACTTCCAGTCGGAAAACGATTATATGACAGATGTAGTCTTCTTAAATAACTTACAGCATTCGTATTGAGTGAAATTAGAAATGACGTTGTACAAAGCCTATCAAAAAGCAAAAATATTTTCAAATGCCGTTTTTGTGGTACGACTACGAATTTAAATGGAATTCCTATCCCGAGTGTGTTAAACAATCATATAGCTTAGAAAACAGAAAAACAATGTGTACTGTATGATTATTCACAACAAGAATAAAGGTACGTTATAAGTTCCATTAGAATGTTGGCAGTATTGCATATCGCCTCGCGGCCTACTTATGAATAGAGACCGGAAAAATTCGCGGGTTCACTGACTTGTAAGCTAGCTTCCAAGAATCTCTGTGAAATCGTGCAGACAGCAGGTGTTTATTAGCTGCTCGCTGACACAGTTAAATGGGTCTGTGTTGAGTTACAGTTTAACTATTGGCTCAGCTACTTCCAGGAAGTGTCGAGTAAGTCAACGGCCAATTATGAACGCGATACCGACGTATAGTTGCTGGAACTCTAGCTTGCGCCTAAAAGAAAACGCGAATATTTCAGGTCTCGACTTATGAATAACGGAACAAACTATGCCCGCTTTTCTTCATCCTCTCGCCGCCTCTTTTTTTTTCACCTCTGTCAACCAACGACATATCTACCTCACGCAAAAATCTTCATTACATGAGTTTAAAAAAATATGAATTCCAATCCAGACAGTAATCAGAACTCTTCTCGTGTGATTGTAGGAATGGATAATATAAGGAATGAAATAATTTTTAATGAAACTTGATTGTTGGAAATAGTTCCGTGGCATAGAGATCATGGCACAGAATAAATAAGGGTACCAGAGGCGACGTCACGTGTCGGTTTCTTTGAAGTCCACGAACTCTTGTTCTGATTGGCTG
This sequence comes from Medauroidea extradentata, assembly GCA_003012365.1. Lineage (NCBI taxonomy): Eukaryota > Metazoa > Arthropoda > Insecta > Phasmatodea > Phasmatidae > Medauroidea > Medauroidea extradentata. The sequence continues at coordinate 4,183 of PNEQ01103364.1, read as the reverse complement.
CAGACGTTCGCCATGTTTTCAGAGCGCGTGAAAATGAAAACAATGTATTACATTGTCCGTGTTGATGTTGATTTTGTTAGTGATATTTTATAAATTGGTTACAATAATAGCTGAGCTTATTCTTACATTGAAGGCCGTTATTCATATGCAGTGTACACCCAAAAAGTATATTGAAATATACCCCAGGACTGTTTAAATAGCTGAACTCTGCAAATGTGTACGAACGATGGCCGAGCATATGTGTTCATTCTAATTAATAAATTCGTATTTCCTGAATACTAAAAGAACACTGTGTTATTGCTCTGAATGTGTTAAAGGAAATTTGGCAGGAATTGGTACACTCGTAAAACATATTCAGTAATATAGGGCACGGTCGTAGAAGAACAGGTCTGGACACTCGCCTGGAAACTTGACCCCCTTGTTTGGATGCAGTTCACCAAGTTACCGAGAATATTGTGTTTTATTGGCGCTTCAGTTAGGACAGTCTGACTCAAACTCCGTCCACTTCCGTTCCACTAAAATAAACACTTTATCAAAACGTATTTTTTATCAATTTATGAAATACTGACTTCGCTCACAAATTTAAGAAAAGGCTCCAGCAATCTTTATGTACTTTATAAATTTAACAATGGAAAAAAGTGGGCGGAGTTTGAGTCCGACCGCCCGGATTACAGCGCCAAAAAGTACGACATTCTCGGTAACTTGACGAACTACAGCCAAACAGCAAGGGGGTCAAGCAAAATACATTGTTAGATAGGCGAGTGTCCAGACCTGTTCTCCTACGACCGTTACATAGGGCTATAAAACTGAATACTGTAGTAGGTAGGCCTACTTTGAAAGAATTTTAGTTTGGTGGATGATGATTTCAAGTATTTCTATCATTATTTGTTGTATATTTCAACCAAACATTTGTACAACTATGAAGTTATTTCTAACTAACGTAATGTTTTTTTTCTATCAGTACCTAGGTTTCAATGTAACAACGTTTGTTAACCTATTTTCCAATGAAGTGATTATGGCTAGTTAGAAACAGTGTTACATATCTGATAATTTTAACTAACCATGCGATGCCAGTAATTAAGTAATGCATAACGTAGCTGTCATATTATAAGGCCACGTATTTTTGGTTGTGTGTAGTTGTGGTTGTTGTTTACTACGCCACTCCAACATCACCTAACCGTCGTTAACGTGAGAAAATAAAGGTATTTCGGTAGCCAATATCTTAACAATGCTGTGGGACTTAAAAAATTTTTCATACAGCTCGACGGAAATCCTTACCGCGGCTAGTGTCCAACAAAATAAATAAATAAATAAAACCCAACCCCTATCGTAGCAATGCTGTGGGACTTACAAAATTTTCCATCCCGCTCGACGAAAATCCTTAGTGCGGCCTGCGTCCAACACACAAGCCGCGCTAAAGGAACGTGCAACCCGTATTTCAAAAATTAAATTTAATAAAACCAATAAACATTAAAGCTAAGTGAACATGAAATTGAAAAGTTAGATATTTAACGTAAATGTAGAGTAGTAGTTTGATTGAATTTATTAAAAAGTATTTCTGTACGAGCGGTACGCACGATGGCTGGGCGTGGTTAAGGCCACAAAGCTAGGAATAATTAGTTGTCTTAATTAAAGAGTCTTGTCATCAACAATTTAAAAGACTTGCTAGAGTTACATTTGTGTCTCAATTCACTCGTACGTCTTTATTACTTACGGTAAATAATCAAAACTTATTCTTTAACTGGCCTATTAAATTCCTTCTTATAAGACAAGTAGTGCTTATGGTTTCCATGTTTCTATTAATACTTTTTTTTCCAGAAGCGGACTTATTAGTATTTAAGTATAACCTAATATAATAGGTTACCCTCTAATTTAAACGAAACAAGCACTAGTGAAGGGGTTGTACGGGGGTAGAGGTACAAATTCCAAGAAGGTTCACAGGGTTTGGAAGACTACAGAGCAGGTGAGGCAAACAATGCTTGTGAGAACAGTCAACAGTGGGGTGGTTTAGCGACATTCTAGAGGTGCTTGCCACTGGGCAAGAGCCCGATTGCAGGCTTAAAGGTAGGCCTTTTATTATTAGATTGTACACTATTAGCCCATTGTACTAAGACCTTAAAAAGTCCAACCACATAAGATATAAAATACATACTCGAAACATGAATAATTAAAGTTTCTATAAACCCACCTGTCTGGATACAATGGAAATTTGAAAAAAACTTCTCCTTTGCTCTTGTTTTCTGTTATTTGAACAGTTTATAGCTGAGTACCAGCCTGTCCCATTGCGGCTTCTTTCTTCCATCTCCAAAACTCAATATAACTACGCACTTAACGTGTAACGAAAACCACAGACACTATTTTATTACATTGACGAATTGTAAAATCACTATCAACTACAAAACACTTTATTTCAGTAACGAAATCCGCCTACAGCTCGTATGCCACGTGCAGTAATCGCGCCCTGAAGAAATGGCGACCAAAGGTAAACAACAGAAATCCGAGATCGATAGAAATCACGTGACATCGCTTCTGGTACCCTTATTTATTCTGTGATCATGGTGTGCACACAAAAAACTGTAAGAGGTACACTTCCCTGTGAAAGTTATAAATTATGTATCATTCCTCGTTGAGATGAGCAAAATTATATTGTGTATTTGTACGCATGCATGGGCCTCTCTGGCAAAGGGAAGGGGGGGGATGGGAGGGACATGTCTCCTCCAAACATTCCTTGTGGAGGGGACAAAGAGACACATTGAGATTCTGAGTTATACAATCTTTTAATATCCAAACATTGTTCAAGTGAAGGTATTGTTGTGTGTTATTTATATATTGTTAACTTGAATACTAGTACACGTAAAGTATAATTATTTCAGTACTCAACCTGTTTGAAAGAGAAATTTCTTTACTAAACATTCTGTTAGGGTATTTTTACTTCTATTCGCCAAATGTATTTACATCCCATGCCCCCCCCCCCCCCTAAATTTACTTACCGGAGAGGCTCATGACGTACTGACATATTTATCGTTTGTGAAACACAAAGTAATGTACATGACTGCAAAATAGGCACAACATATACGTACATTCGCATTATTAGTGAATATATAGTCATAAATAAATAGTTAATTTTCTACACTGTAGTACATGAGAGTTGAGATATGATAATCTGTTTTCAATTAACCAATCGTAGCGTTTATATACACATTTGGAAAGCAGTCGCATATAAACTGATGTTACCAAACCTATACAATAACAACACCGTATTATACTATGTATGGGTGAAAATTCTCCAAACGTTTTATAATTTATTTTTCAGTGTAGACTTAACCGTATTACCGGAGTGGGACCATGAAATTACAGAACCGTCGAATATTGGGCTAAATGAACTCGCACCATAGCTGCCAGCTTAAATATTTGCCATCAGCACAACCGTTGCAACGATATGTTCCATCACATAAACAATATTCTAGCATATCGGCTGTTGTTTGAACTGTAAACAACCGTCAACATTTGCAGCCCTTTATTATTGACTATGGTGCGATAGGTCCTGGGTTCGAAACTTGCCTCGGGCGTGTATGTCACGTTGTCCCTTAACGTCACTTCACCCTATCTGATCGGCTCGAAAGACCTCGTTGTTAACGGGCTGTTAAACCCTCTCACCTCACCGTAATTACTGACCCTGTCAATGTTTGCTGCAATGTAAGGCGAACGGGAATAGAGAGCGCGTGAATCGCAAATGAAACAGCCCCATTAGGTGTTCGGCGCCTCAGTACAGCCAACATGTTATTATTCTGCTCTTCCTCGTTTCGCTGAGTCATCTACTTATTGTCTGGCCTAAATTCTCATCTTAGTGCGCAATCTAAACATTGTTACAGTTGGCATCATACTTACTACTTCTGATGTCAGTTGCAATGTTACTGAACAATTCAGATTGTGTTATGGTCTACTCGGTGAATTAAGTTCTGTCGCACATACTGTCTTACACTTTAATAATATTGTTACGGTGGATTTTGCAGGATTTAGATTTTTTTTTAGGTTATGGTTTTTTCTTAAGACAAGTTATAGAATCCGACGGTTTATGGCTATTTGTCGAGTTTATCGGATTTGCTTTTTTGAAATTTCTTTTAACTTGTATAAATTGGATATTAGTTATGCTGTATGGTTGGGTTATTTGGCTAAATGATAA
>PNEQ01103360.1:56637-80148 GCA_003012365.1 Medauroidea extradentata | reverse complement strand
ATCTGACCAGATTCCAGTTTTGGAATTTCATGTTGTGTATGTATCCTGATGACTAAAGCATACTCTGCTTATTTATGTTTTCTTGTCTTATTTTTACTTTTAGTTTTCTTGTGACAGTCATTTATTTCGCAATGGAGTATGTCCATACAAACAAATCCAGTCATGCACTCCCATTGCACAGTTCTTTCAAAGATCATACTATTTTTTTTCTACATCTAGTTTAAGTTTATGCATTTTATTACTACTTCTGAGCTATTTAAAAAAAATATTAGTTTTAGCAAGTTCTTGAATAAAAATTTAAAGCATTTCTGAATTATCAGTGTAAAGCTGGAGTCACAATAATCCGACGAAACCAACACAACATAAGTGTCACGACAGTCGTTGAGCGACAAATAACTGAGTATTTTGAAAAGTGTTCAGAATACCCCGATGAATTCTAGCTTTCGTCGTTGTATGGACATCGGTAGTATTGAAACGACATAGTTTTCCCTAATTTTAGTTATCTGATTCCTAGAAGAAATGCGAAGAATCGTAATATTCTATATTAAATGAGTAAAAAATTTGTAACTGTAATAAATTACATTAAGTAGGTAAATTTCACTTATGCTAACTATTAAAACTAAATAAATAAGTTAATTAGAATGTAAATCTTGGTTCGTAGTGGTGTACAGGAAAACTTATAAAGTGTTGCACAAACCACAAGAAAAATTTTATCCAATTAATTATTTGCATAAATTAATATTAAATTTAAATGGCATGTATAAACTATATACATACATACTGTAGCGGTATACGAAGTAAACAACGTGTATCTATAACATACCGAGAAACTTAACAGGTTATTCCTGAGGCGGTTGTTATAGGTAATCCATGGTGGAGGTCAAATAGGGATAGCTGCGGAAACTTCCAAAGTTTGAAGGAAAAAAAAATCACAAATTACTGTGATATTTTGAAAATGGCTTTCTTTACAGAAAAAGGTTTCTGGTTACCAATAAAAGTTACCGAATTCAATAATAACGTGAGGGATATGTACAGGTTTAAATGGGGTGACACCACCCTTATTTTTGAAAAAAACTTTCGTAACAGTAAAAATGTGCTATTAGTGGCGAAAAATATTAAAACGGCGGGAAAATTAGAAAATAAAGTATGTTGCAAAACCTGTCTACATCTCGTAATTTAAGGGTGACTATTAAATGTTTAATTTCACAGAGATTTTGCAAGATACATTTCTTTTTCTAATTTTTCCGACGATTTATTTATTTTTGGTCAAAAATAGCATATTTTTACTGCCGCGTACGTTTATTTTTTTTTTTAAATGAGGATTGTGCCTCCCCATTTAAACATGATTGAGGTGCGTTAAATGCACAAATTCCTCACATTTTTATTGATTTCGGTAACACTTATTGGTAACCAGAAATCTGTTTCTGTCAAGCAAACCGTTTTCAAAATATAACAATATTTCGTAATGCCTTCTAAAATTTTGGAAGCGTCTACAACCCTCCCTATTTGACCTGGACCATTAGTTTCCTGTATAAAACTTTCTATTAACGCCTCAGGAATAATATGTTAAAGGTGGTCGGTATGTTTTAGATACACATTGTATATTACAATATATTTCATGTAAAACGGTAAACACAGAAGTGTTAGAAATTAAATTTTCATTTATGATAAACATAATTAAGAACAACATGTGAACAAAAGTAATTTTCGTAGGACCCAATTAATGCAATGTATATAGTTAACTAAATAACTTAACAACGTCAGGCACGACAGATATGTAAACAAACAAACCATTTAACAAAAAACGTCATCATATGATTGATTGTCTGTTAAATAATATTCTTTCTTAGCAAAATTATACAAAACTAATTCTTATAGACCAAAGTTTACAAACAAATAACAATTTATTTAATTTCTGTTAGACCAAAATGTACCACGAAGGAAAATTTCATAGATGTTTTCTTTTATTCGTTTTAAATTTCTTTCGCGTCATTGTTTGGAGCCGACCCGACAAGATGTAAATAGAAATAGATTCTACTTTCCTCGGGCCATCGCTCGTCGGGGCCTTGTTTTTGTTGAGCTGACGTCACTGTGACCTTGATTTTCACTGGTCGCTGCTCGAATTCTGTCGTGGCCAGGGGATTAAACATTTTGTATTTTTAGTGGGTTCCAGTAACAGTGCCCACCTTAAACTTTTACTACTACATCAACTTTTTTTATTTGATAGTATATTAAAATGTCGGAATTCATTACAATTAGTCGTTCCAAACCAAAAATTGTTATCTTAAAGTTCAGTAGTTATTTTTAATATACAGAAGTTATTTAAATACACGTATTAGTTTACGAATTTTATAACACGCACAATAAAAGTTATATTGGCCGAAATGGGCAGCATGGCTTGGCTATAGTTAGCGGCTAACGAACGTCATGTTTTTATTAATATACAAGCTGTCCCTTTGCGGCTTCGCCCGCGTATACTTTAGAAAAGAGTAACTAACTTTCAATTGCGTATTAATTGACGGTGTTACTATATTCTCTGTATATATTTAAAACAACAAATAGAAACAGTTTTATCCTGTACACTTCGCGGAGCGTACTTTAATGGCAGAACATCTTTGTTTTTAATTTATATTTATATCTCTATTAAATAGCTGCCCAGCTGCGGCTTTGCCCGCGTGAAATTATGTAATGTAAACAGTAGGTAACTCTGGATAAAATATGTGATGAAGGTATTTAACAGCTAGCGTACTCAATAACAGTGAACTATAAAGTTTCTTAGCTCAGCGTACAGACCTCGCGCAATATGCTCGTATGATGTCATAGTAATTCCCATTGCAAAGACTTGCACGGGATACGAACCCGCAACTCCACCCCTCCCACTCCACAAACTTTATACAATATCTCAGTTAATGTTTAAAGGCAGGCCGTGATAAGTCTTTCGTATGTAAAGGTTTTGTTTATGAGTAGGTTGGCAAAAAGGTACAACAGTTGAATTAATTCTCCATGATCATTCTCTTTTTTCGGGAGACTGTAACATTTTACTACTTTTTACATCCTTAATTTTCAAATTTCATAAAATCCTGATTTCGAATAGTAGATATTTACATAAGCTTCATTCTTATCAAAAAATCATCTCGATATTTTAACAGTTATAAGCGGTAGGGAGAATTATTTGAAAACACAATATATTTTTATTTTTTACAGCTTTCAAGGACGAATTTCGAAAAATCCTGAATTAATTTTTTTATATTTACGTAAGCTTTATTTCAAAGCAAAAAAAAAAAAAAACATTTCAATATTTCCACTGGTTTAGAGGATAAGTGGAATTAATTAAAATCATGTTTTATTTATTTTTTTAAGAACTTTCAAGGACGAATTTTAAAAAATTCTAAAAACGCTCTTTTGATATTTACTTAGACAATATTTTTAAAAAATCACCTCACTATCTGAAATTGTTTAGGAGAAATCACGGGTTGATAAAAAACCAATTTTATCGCTTTGCAACACCTTAATTTTCGAATTTCGTAAAATCGAAAAATTCGTAAATATGCATTTGTTTGGAAAATATTTTGAAGTTAAAAAAAATATGATAGCTTTCCCGGTTTATGTGATATCAGGGATTCTTTGAAGACACATTTCACCCCTTAAATGATCGAATTTCGAAACATTAATTCCTAGTGGCTGCCTGCGGGGCGAAAGGGAAGCTTCTTTCAAAAAAGTATGCTTCTAGGTTCAGCGGTTTGGGCTGTGCGTTGATGAGTGAGTGAGCGTGTCAGTCAGGACAATTAATTATATATATTAAGATAATCGGGTAATAATTCTGTATTTGTGTACATTGTGAGTTTAAATAGTTACGTAAATTATAAAGTTGTTATAAACGTGTTTAATTTAGTTTAAGTATTCGTTCACGCTTATTTATTTCCACGTGTGTTGTACTTTTTACTCATTGACTATTACTTGTGAAATGGCGATTTGAGTTGGCAACGAAATACTTTTAATATGCGTGCAAGTGATAGATTGCATTTACTGGCTTTTGATGTGAACAACTTTAATTGAACAATCAACTGTATTAATACTTGTATAGCAACTTTGTAACATTTTCCTATGTAGTACACTAACAGTGAAAAAATGCACCACACTTTTTTGCGGTGTTATTATAAGCCTCCCTTCCCGCAGCCGGCCGAAAATACTATAGAAATGAGTCCAAACTAATATGAAAAATCTCCTTCAAAAGAAAATTTTAATTGTCTTCTTGCAATAAAGTTTATAAAATTGTACGTTATTAAATGTCGATGGCACCCTGCGAAAAATATAGATTCCCCTAGTAGAATATGTGTGATCCAGCACCACGCCAAGCATGGATGCTCCAACGTAAGTCAGGCAAAGTGAAGAGTGGGCACAGAAGGCGAGCAGCTGCAGTAGAGAGATATAGACATCCCTGGTCTGCTTTAAGACAGTCCCGTTGATCACATTCAGGATGTCAGATGGGCAAGCAGACATTCAGATAGACAACCACACAGCTCACCAGCCAGCCAAGTCAGCAGGCGTGCAGACAGTTATGCAGGTGGGCAGACAGGCAGGTGTCAGATAAGTCTCTATTTTTCCTTCATAACTATAACAGCGCAGAGGAATGCAAAACTTATCCCACGGCCAAGTCGTAATACCGTCTGAGTTGATGTAACTCTTATCGTCAGCTGCCGACAACACTACTTCGGATACACATTCAGTACAGACAATGTGATCGTACGACCGGAAATTATATTGAGTGCCCCAGACTCGTGAATTTTGCATTAAGCATTTCCAATAATCATTAAACATGATAGTGTCCAGCATGTTACCCTTTACACCTTTAGCTTTACACGTACATTTCCCGTCATGTAGGGTGTAAGTGTAAAGTTTAGGACACAAACCTACAAAGGCAGTGATGATGTTGCCACCGCACTCTGCATTCATGACACCTGAAACACCCTTCTTTATACAAGGATAACCTTGGCGATTATCTGGCGTATAGTCGGAGTGTCAAAACATGTGACCAAATGAGAAGCCTTGCGAGCGTACACATCGTCACAATATACCTCGTAAGTCTAGCTGTCGGTATCGCAATACAACAGGTGTAAGGAGGGCGAAGGAAACATATGTCGCATGAAGTTATAATGTAAATCGTACAAATACAATTTGGAGTGGTTTAGAACAGCAACACTGGTGTACAATTGTTTGTTGAAAGTAATGTCGAGCTCCTCCATATCGATTAAAAACAGCTCATCGGCGAAGATTTGCCGCCCTTTGAACGTCGGACGCCCAATCAGTTCTGCCGCACTATATATTGAGGCGTACCGCGAAACAACACGAATATCACGTTCCTGGCGATGAGTTTGAAGGCACTTGCCATAAACGGAATTACATATTAATTTTAAAAAACGATTTCTCAAACACATTAGCCACCTAAGCACGCTTGTCTAGATCAAACCTAATGTAAAACGCCATCCATGCAATCTGGTGAAAACGTAATACGCGGTGAATAGACTGCAGAACAGCGCAGCATGCCAGGTATTGCTTCAGTTTATGCCCTTGTATAATGTCATTCTTTCGCGGTTTTAAAGTGAGCAAGAGTTTTTCTGTCGAGTCGTTGTTGGTACGCCATTGATTGGTGCAAGTGGCAGATCAGATAGCACACAGTGAGATTCCTCTGGGAACATCCAATCAACCACCGCGAAAAAGCACGAGTCTCCTTGTGTATCGATGTTGGTGAAATCCAAATGAGAAAATTCTATCGCCGGAACACACTGAAGATTGGCAAAAGGAAGCTTCGACATCATTGTATGACTCTACATATCATTGGTGTCAATGTAGCATTTGTAGGATGACGGGAGAGAAATGTCATAATCCTTGTTCATCTAAATATTGTTGGCAGTGCCATGCATTTTGCTCACTTGAGTAATACCGCCTTGAACCCCCCCCGATGAACAAACATATATCAATCAGGGTCGGTCAGAAGCTCCAAGAGTACTAATGTCTTTGATAAGAGACCATCCCAGGCTAGAGCAGGAGCCGTGAAATAAAATGCAGGATCCACACTCTATGCCTCCAAGCAGACCGTCCTGAAATTCTCAAACATGGCTGCTAATAAACATGTGTCACATGTAAATACTGTAAGGCATACTCCATTAATATACCACAGTTGAATACATTCCAGGCAGCCAGTGTGTGCATGTAATCGCTCTCATTCACGCCCTCGCCTCGTATTGCATTGTAGAATACGTTCTAGGAGGTAGGGAAGTCTCACGAAGATAAATTCAATAGACAGGTCATGGTCGTATGGAAATGCTCCCTTTCTTTGTGCCAAATCAAACTGAACATCGTCTGGAAACTGCGCCCGGGTGAGTTTAAGCTGGCGCGACTCCAGATTGCCAGTTAAATGGTTCAGCGATGCTGTCATGAAGTTAAAAGGATCAATATATCTAAGTCGTACTGTGCACTCACCCTCTTTTGCAGTGTTACAATAGGGAATATATTTTGCGATACACTTGTAACTTTCCATTGTGTTCCCAATGACTTTGACTTTGCATGAGTTTTCCACAACCACGCTGCCATCTGCCTGCGTTACATGGCGAGAAGCCAGCGGGCGCATGAGAAAATGACCGTCATAATTTTGCATGTTTTGAAAAATACCTACGAACTGATTCTTCGCAAGACGGAACTGTAAATAGCACTTGTTGTGCGCGTAACCTCTAAGTTCACCAGTTAGGTGGTCATGGTCAAGTACAATTTTTTTCCGAAGCATTATGCAAGTAGGCCTACTTCTTGGAAATGTGAAATATTGTCTGACTCGCGAGCTGGACCCTATCGACCGCAGTCAGCGCCTTCTTACCTACATCTACCTTGTAAATGTCACAAACATATTTTGACAGCTCGATAAGTTTAGCCTCAAGATGCTCCATACTGTTCTCACAAATATATGGTACTCAGTTTTGCTAGCATCATAACTACACACTTACAAAATAGACACAGCGTACGGTATGTGTTTATTCATAACTGCCATGATAGAACCGCCATCTTGTGGCATACAAGTAGCCATGGACTGCATAAATGTTTCAGTGACGCAATATACTAACCTATTCTTCACTGCTTAGAAAAATATGTGATTTCAAGCCACTTATCATCCTGGCTAGGGAATGTTGCTCGTACAGCAAAGTGTTGCTTATACTGCTCAGTGTGTGCAGTGAATCTGACTTCGCTCGAAAAATACTGAAGACAGTACTGGCAAATCCAAATTTTTCCTTTATGTTTCGTCAACTGGCTGTGTACAAGACAAGCCAGATTTTTTATAGTTACAAAGTGTAAATGAGCAGTACATTCACTGGCACGAAGTGCCAAAACATCTACATGGTGCTCATACAGGAGAAATGTTAAAAGGAACTATGCGAGTGTCCATCGCGTTTGTGCACATTTCGTCAATAATATTTGTGTCTCTGTCAACACAAGCATACACATTAACACAAAATATTATTCATCTCCTCGAAACATTTCACCTGATGTAGCATCATAGGTAAAGGCATACCAGTCGTCCTAAGGACCCTCCTAGGATCAGGGTCAGATGTGCGTCTTTCACCACGATGCGGTGCGGGATACAAACTCGCGACCACGCTGTACAATAAGCAGTCGTCGGTAGAATAGTCTACATTAATGCAAGCTTTCCTTTTGTCAATAAACACAGGGACGTTAGTGAGCGCAGCGCCTACAGTGAACGACCTATACTGTGATATATGCACGTCCAGTAGTAAGAAGATCTTTAAGGGATTGTTCCCGAATTTTTTTTCAGACTGGTGGCAATAACTCAAATATTTTTTAACCAAAGTTTTGAAAAAAATTTTGTCAATGTGCAATCATACGATGCACAATACTGTGGACGCGTTTTTTAAAATAATGTACCATTCGCCAGCAAAAAAAAAAAAATATTTTCTTAGTTTTTGCTTATTTTCACGACGAAAAACGTGGTACTTTGGATAATGAAATCTGAAGAAAAAAAACCGTTCAGTATAATTATACAAAAAAATTCAGCTACAAAATACAACATATAAGTGTCAAAACTGTGCAGCGAAATTTTGATATGAGTATTAGGTAGCAGTAAAAAAATATTTTCGAAATCACTGCAAAACTCCGTAACAAGGTCTTAAAGACCACCCTCTACAACGCCCAGCAAACTCTGTGACATTATTTGTGAACATGGGAATGCATTCCTCATCGAATTATTCAGCGCATCTGAGGACTCGAGAAGTGCGCATGATTTGGAAGAAAAATGAAACGTCTCCATGGCAGTTTTCTTCCGCCAACCCGCCTTTAATAAATTTGCCACTCATAGACGCATACCCTTTGATAGTATGGTGTTGCCGTGACAGTAAATCCAGGAATGGCTCTTTACACATGATAAGAAATTTGTTCAAATCTGTATCAGTCTCAACCCGAACATTATTGACATGTGCGTCACAAGCATATTGCCAAACACGGTATTCAAGAGCGTGTGATTCAGCGGTGATGGCGATTAGCATCCAAAAACAGCAGCTGGCGAGGTCGCCGCGTCGCTTGACGTACCGGCCTCGCCAATATTCTGTAATCAGACGCACTTAGCAGCAGAAGACACCTTTGCGATCCCGTTTATGAAAATAAAGTAGATGAAGTGCACTGCCTCCTTTGGCCAGGTCTGCTAGAAGAAAAGACATATGAAATAGTATGTGCAATAAGTTATTGGTAGTTTCGGTAGTTCAGTGGGTAGAGTGTTAGAGTGAAACTCTAAAGGTCCAGGGTTCGAATCCCTGTCGAAGCAACTTATTTAATTCCACAATGCGGGTTAAACTGTGAAATTGTAGAGTGTCACTGCACCGTTATATCATCTGAACAATGGAGGTGTAAGCACACATTACCTACACACACAATCCCTACAGACATACATTATGTACATTCGCCAACACACTCATGCACATACATACATTCAAACACATAACGCTACATAATATCACAAACAAATACATTCAGACATGTAATGCCCATACAATCACAAACACACACACGCACATACACACATACATACACCAACACATGCATGCACATAAATACACTCAAATAAGTAACGCAATATGAAATCACAAACTCATACATTCAAATATGTAATGCTAATTACCCTCACAAATACACACACGCATGCACACACATACATACACTACATTCACTACATTCAAACATGCAACACTACATAAAATCATAAAATCACAAATACACACATGTACGCACACACATACATACACCACATTAAAACATGTATCGCTACATTTACTTACAAACATACTCTCGCACACATACATTCAATAATTCGGATACTCACTGTTAATACTTAGTATGTAGTTGCGGATATATGGAATAAGATGCTTCTTGTAGTTGTTACAAGATGGAGGTGGTATACACAATGATGTGAGATACATATATCACTCACCTTTACACCCTTCCGTAAGACAAGCGAACATAATTTATCTTGCAGATGTTCCCCCTGACCGAAACTTCCAGAACATGCGGGAAGAAATAATATGTTCCAGGAATGAGACTATATTTTCTCTCTCAACCTCCCTGTAGAACAATTGTATGTGTTACGGAAGGCAGCTATCATAAACCGTAGAAATTTATGGGCTGCAGGTGTTCACTTGATGCACCCTCCAGAATTTGGAGGAGGGTTTGGGAAACGAGACTAAACAACCACTCTTTTTGAACACGTTTGTGTCAGTTGCGTGACTAGAAATTTGTTATAGCATGGGAACACACACTGGTCTTCTAGCAAGTTAAAAAAAAAAATAATACACATACAGTTTTTTTAAAATATTTACTTATCTAACTTTGCTGTACAGTATAAAATATTTTGCACAAACACTAATTTACAACTTTCTCCATGTCAGGATCGTTCTTTAATTTTCTTATCTTTGTAATGTGCAGTGTCCTGGTTCATGGTGACGTGACAAGTGGCGATGTGGAACACGGTGATGCGGCAAACGGAGGCGTCACACACTCTGGACTGTGAAGCACGATGCTACTCGCCTGCTCGGGGTTCAAGTCCTTGAAATGCTCGTACACTGCAGCCATAATACACGAAAGAGGTGTTTAGTCCAACATGTAGTAAAAGGGATATTTATTTATGTCTCCATAAGCGATAATATCGTGTCCGCGCTCATACCCTAGAGGAAAGGTGGTAACCTTAATGTGGAATATTCTGTCACACGATTCCGAAAAGTGTCGTAAAATGCCCGAAGACCAAGAAGCGTATTCGACACTGCTTCTTCCATGTTTAACACTCATGTACGGATTTCCTGGGTGACAGTTCATGTTTCAGTCACCACAGATATGTAGGTGTAGGTTGGCAGCGAACGACGGGTTCAGTAACCACCTAAGCTGCACTACGTTGCTAGAAGTATACAGCTCAAAGTCACCTTAACAACTGAAGTCAGGTTTTGCAACAACACATACACTTGGTGAGAAACGTAATGTGCGTCGTAAATACGAAACAAGGCGTAATTTAGTACGCACATGCACACAATAAAAGTGGACACCCTTGCATTCAACTCCCACAAAATTCGTACTTCGCGTTTGCTATTTCACAACTCCATTCACAACACAACATGTCAAATGTGTTATTTGCTTTACAATGTCTACGTATGTCACCATCACAAACCTCATACCAGATGACTATCGTGCCATTTTCAGACCATGTTAGTTTGTAAGCAATGTGGCGTTCAGGGTGTTGTTCACACAACACTTAGTTAAAACTGAGCCGTTCTAAGTTCTCAAGTGTGCATGGAAACTTTATGTCTGGATGTAAATGGTAGATGGAACAGTTGGCGAGCTGACACTCTGTGCCTTTCCGTTATGTAATACCTAAATAAGTATCAAAGTAATACGTTCAAATGTTCGCTGTCGTTACAAACGTGCGTTTGCAGCAGTAAACCACAAGGTTTAAAACATACACACCTATACCCAACCTGCACTGCGTCGTAAGTTTGAATTGGGACAAACAACACCGGCATACTTGCGGAGACCGACTTGTAATAAGTTACGTCAACGTATTGAATGCAATGCTCTGTGAACCACTCATGTAAGTTCTCGGTGTTTTGCTGTGCGTTTGAAAACGTATAATAATCTCCATACTTTTTATGTAATGTTGTAAATAATGGACAACTGTAAACAGGCTGTAAATCAATCACGTTATTTGTACAAACTTGCACAGAATTTTCTCCTGGTGTATTCTTGAAACGTACACAGATGAATTACCTATACAGTGTTTAAAAGGAAGCATTAATTCTACGTAATTAACATGTCCTTCATTCCACAAAATCCCATGGTATTTACGTGTATGTCATGCATTCGTGCATTAAAATTTATCATCCAAATCACACCAGCGAAATGTTGCTTTCAGCGTAAAAGTTTCTGTCTCGCCTTGCGATTGTGTTATACATATTTGTTATACAATAAACCCTGAACATCCGTAGAACCCCTGCATGTTACAGAACATGTTCTCCGCTCAGAGGCTTGCACATAACTATCCTACATCAACACTTTCACGAGTTTATCTCGGGCATTAAAAGAAATAAGTCTATCGTGTAATATAAGGGCAAAAGCTTGCGTGTGTGGTGGGAAAATGGCGTCAGTGGTAATTAATATTCGCGAATCAATAACATAAGAGTTTGTTTCGTTTTGATTTGACACATTAAATACGAATAACAGTGCATTTTCGATGTAGTCAATAGGTGCTTAAGTTTGAGACAGGTCTCATCCAAAATAAGCAGTTTGAAACACTTTATACATTTCATAAAGGATGAAAAATTCACACTTGGTAAAATTAGCATTTAAATCGGAATACGTATAATATTCGCTGTTGAGATACAGTTTAATGTTATTTATGCTGTTGTGCTCGCAAGTGACTTGTCTCTACCCAGCAAACACAAACTGTCGGCAAGATGTCTGCCCACTGTCTGAACTGTCCTCCAGTGTCTGCACAACACAAAAAGACAGCGAGCAAACACCGGCTTCTTGTTTTTATCCAGACACCAGTCAGCAGTCACTAAAATTACACCCGCCTGATGTCCTGCTTCCGCCACTCAACTAATTTTGTATCAAAAGACATCAGCCAGTCATCGGCAGGTTTTTTGCAGACACCGGTTGGCTGTCGTTTAACAGACAGCGGTTCGCTATCTTCTTCCGACACTGAACCGACAATCGCCAAAATATTTTTGCCCATTACCGGCATGGTGTCTTTTTACAGACACAGGCAATCTGTCATGAAATATGCACCGTTCAGATGTATTTTTTACGACACTCGACCAACAGTATAAAAATTATATCGGCACATTACCGGCAATAAATCTTTTTCCAGACACATGTTAGCTGTCGTTAAACAGACAGTGGCCCGCCGTCTTTGGTACGACACATAAACAACTATCGCAAAAAACATACCGGCCCGATACAAACAAGATGTCTTTTTCCAGACACAGGTAAGCTGCCATTAACCACAATTACAACAATTAGATGTCTTTTTTATGGCACTCACATTACTGTCGCCTAAAATATACCGGCCCGTTACCGGCATGATGTCGTCTTTTCCCACACACAGATTTACTGGCTTTAAAAAAACAACAACAAGATATCTTTTTATGGCAATAACCAAACAATCGGCAAAAAGATGTAAGCCCGACACCGACAAGATATAAATTTTTCCAGCCACAGGTAAGCTATTGTAAAAATTCAAACAGTGGATGTTCTTAATATGACACTCACAAAATTTTTGAAACAAATATACCGGCCCGTTACCAGTATTATATCTTTTCTCAGACACAGATTTACAGTCACTAAAAAGACAGGAACATGATGTCATTTAAATGGCACTCGCACAACTCTATCCAAAAGACACAAGTTCAGAACCAACAAAATGTAATTTTCCAGACACAGTGTCATTAAAAAGACCACCAGTGGATGTCCTTTTTATTACACACACCAACTATCGCCAAAAAGATACCAGCCTGTTACTGGCATGATGTCTTTTCCCAGACACAGATTCACTGTCATTAAAAAGACAACTGGATGTCATTTTTATGGAACCTGCCTAACTATCGCCAAAAAGGTACTGGCCCGATACCGACAAGATGTCATTTACCAGACGCAGGTAAGCTATCATTAAAAAGACAACCAGTAGATGTCCTTTTTACGACACTCACCAAACTATTGCCAAAAATATACCGGCCCGTTAACGGCATAATGACTTTTCCCAGACACAGATTTACTGTCATTAAATAGACAATCACTAGATGTTAGTTTTATGACACATGGTTGTATGTCGCAGGAATGGTACTGACCATGGTCTTTTAAGGAAATTTTAGTGCTACCTTAGAAGTATTGAACGAACACTGACATGCTATATGGTTAACAACTTATGTATAAAAATAAGTTATCATTACATAAATGATTTATTTCCTAGTGTATTACTGACACATGGCTGTAGTTCAATGGTTATGTGTTAAGTTGACTACTGATCAACAATAAGCAAACCCAGTATACACTACCTGTCTGCAAACTCATCCTTAAATTAGCGATATGCCTGTATCAGTTACTTGTTGATATGTTTCATGTGTAAATTCCAACAAGGTGGTGTGTTGTAGTGGTTAGCATGATGGACTACGAATGAGAAGATTGCTGGTTCGAGCCGTACACATTCCATTAATGCTACATCAAAATTTAACACTGTATGATTACGTCAGGTAAATCGTGGTGACATGGACGAAACAGTACAGAAAACATTTTTAACATACATGTGAAACTTTTTGGAAATAAGTTTATATTGATGTTTGGCCATCTCCTGTGCTCCAAATTTCGACACCCAGCCATCACAGGTCCCGTGTCTTTTTCTGAGACTCAACCTTCAACAGCCCGATGTCTTTTCCGATACCAAGCCATCACTGGGTCCGTGTCTTTTTCTGACACTCAAACTTCAACGGCCGAGTGTCTTTTTCGACACTCAGCCTTCAACGGCCCAGTGTATTTTCCGACACTCAGCCTTCAACGGCCCGGTGTCTTTTCCGACACAGCCTTCAATAGCACGGTGTCTTTTCCGACACTCAGCCATCAATGGCCCTGTGTCTTTTTCGACACTCAGCCATCAATGGCCCGGTGTTTTTCCGACACACAGCCATCAACGGCACAGTGTCTTTTCCAACACTCATCCGTCAACAATCTGGTGTCTTTTCCGACACTCAGCCATCACCAGCCTGCTGCTTTTGTGACATCGGCCTTACATCTTCTTTACTAACGGCAAGACATATATTTCATATAGTACCGGTAGCTGTCCAGGCCATTAGTTTTGCTGTTGTGAAAGTCATTCAGCTGTTGCCTCTACCTATGTCCTAAAAGACATCCAACCGCTACCAGTCTGGTGTCCTGAAAGATATCCACCTGGTACTTTTCTGGTGTCTCAAAAGACATCTGGCTGTGGACTGTCCAGTATCCTGAAAGACATCCAGCAGTCGCCCGTTCAGTGCCTGTAAAGACATCAAGCCTTAATCGGACTGGTGTTCTGAAAGACATATACCACAGTTGACCTGATGTTTTTTAGACGTCTTGACGGAATCGTTATGGTGTCTTTCTGACTTGACGGCAAACTGTTTGCCGCTGGTCCAAAAAGACATCGGCTGGACTCCGGCAAAAGACATTGGCCCGGTGTCTACTTTTCCAGCTAGCTGGAGTCGGCCCGATTCCGGTTTTTGTACTCTTTGTGTTTGCTGGGTAGTTACGTTATTTTGGCGATTTGTTTGGAAACCCATTATTACAAACCTCGGTTTCTCTGCGGGGAAACTTGAATTTATATTCTATACATTCGTGCGCGCACTCTGCAAAGTAGGATAGCATTCTAAACTCCAGGAATGGAACGCAACAGACATGTCCTTAACTTTCTCAACATGTTTCAGTAAACGCACACGTTCTCGTGTATTTACAGCCATGTGTGCTGCTAACCAATCTACTTTCTATAATTCTAATGTGACAGATTCTTCGATGTCACCTGCATCACATTGCATTTGCTGTAGTATTTGATAACAGTTGAACCAATTCCTGTTTGGCATTTACAATTACACAGATATAGTCTTCTGCCAAGCCGAGTAACATTTTCAGTAGAATGACTCCTTCGTATATTCCTCTGGGGTCTATTTCAACTTGAAATCATCCTTTTCAGCTTAACCAGCTGCTTTGTAAGCTTGTTTTTGTACTTGCCGACACAAATGTAATTTTTATTTTCGAAGTAATTCCAACGTTTCTCGATTAGTCAATCTCCACGATATTTATTTCATAGGATATAAGATTAGGCTGACTTTTCCACTAATTTCGTCTGCAGTGATTTCGATATTTTGTCTGCTTGGCTTACCAACTCACAATCTGCTGCGTGGCGTTCGCTCAGAGCATTGGTGTAAAAATACTTTGTATAATTTTGCTTACAAGTTACGTCTAACCTGTTTACCCTTATCTCCGCGCGCTATTCTCATGGCAAGTCGCATCCCAGGTCCGCAATATTTGTACGATGGTAAATGAGCTTCGAAGGGCAGGTTGTTTATAAACTTAACTAAACAGCATACCTTCTTTTCTTGTGTGCACGAGGCATATGTATACACTGTGGTGTAGCGTATGTGTATATCGACGCTTATATACAGTTTATCTCTTTAGCAATGAAGATAACTAATCAAGAACACGAACTGCCGGTAGTCATTTCAAATGACGAAACATCACAACACTGTAGGAATACATAGTCCATTGTTACTGCGTAATGTTTTGGCGTCCATATCTGGGCTATCTTCTTGCCGTAAATCCTGCTTAATATTGAGTTTGCTCGAACAACCAAATGGATTTAAGTTTGAAATTGTGTATGTATTTTCCAAACTTTACATCAAGACAAATACAAGCCTTTGGAGACAATGATTAACTCTATACAAGAAATCAATATTTTTCCTAGAGTGACAAGGAGCAAATAGTGTTGCCCAAAACGCTTTACCGAATTCGGTATCAATATTCGATGACGTGTGAACCGAACCACAAAGTGAGATTCAAAAGTACTAAAGTTTCGGACATCACTGGGGCTTTAATTGTTTTCACTTGTCACAAAGTTATGCTAGATCCCCGAATCATAATTTAATAGATAATTATAATGTTGTGGTATTGTTCAAGATGGATGACTTGAACATATGTCATGCAGACGCATATCTCATTACAACAGATATGTCACTTAACATGTTCAAAGAAATGAGTTCATACTGCTTGCATGATAATTTTGGGTTTTTAACTATTGTTAAAAACTTTCTTATAAATAGTGGTTGGTAAAGGTGTGGCTTTAATAATTTCATCATTTCTGACGAAGAATGAGTTACTCAATTTCAAAGTTATGTCACAGCATGCTTAAGAAAAAGCACAATGGCAGTGGCATGTGCAGTTAGGTGGTCGTGTGCTGCACGATTTCGGAAACCCATGGCAGGGTGGGTACTGATGCAGTCAATAAAAGTTATGTTATGAAATTAAACACTATTACAATGGATGCTGTACGTACAACTGTGGGGGAATTACAATACACGTTTATAGCTACACTGGAGAATTTTATTATTTGTTCTGAAACTAAGTCAGGATGTTGGTTCTGGTGCTCTGAAAGAGACTGCAAGCACAGATGAATATATTAGCACATTAGCAAACATGATTGAAAACACATTTACAAACGTAATGTCTGGAACATAAAACATTCCAGAGAGTGTTGTACGTGAAATGAATCAATTGCTGGATGCTAAACTGCAAATGTTGCATGAAAGCTGTACAAACAAGCTAATATTGCACTTTGCAGATGTAATTACAAATAAAAACCTAGAGAAGCAGACAGATGATGTTGGAAAGAAATTATTTAAATTTTTAAATGGGAAACTACGTATGTTGTAGGGTAAAATAGAGAACATACATACAAAACTCATTGGCGTGGAGTAAAACTAGTTATCTCACAACCTTTTGTCACAGCACGTAAACCGAAATAGATACGGTGTGATATGTTTGTGGGGAGCTTACAGCTAGCCGGCAGTCTCGCAGATATTCGCTGGGAGAGCAGTCTCACCTGACATGCGATAAAAATCACGTCTGTTGGGGTGGGAGAGAGGGATCCATCGTAGCTTCACGGAAGTAACATATCAGAAGGGTGGAAGCCTTTGCTCTTCGAGTAAGCTAGCATGCAAGAACAGCTCATGTTTTCATCATCACAAGAAATCTCAAGCAAAGTGTAATTGTTTCAATGTATGTAAATATTACATGCATGAGTACTGTTTGAAAATGTAGTAATTGTTTGCAATGCTTGTAAACTTGTGTTTTAACATGCAGTCACTTTAAGAAAATGGTTTCATATGTGCAATTTTTTGGTTCCGCGCCAAAATAATGCCCTTTATGGCGGAAGATCTGTGTGACGTAATAGCATCTGTAAAAAGCAAAAATTTACTTGCCAAGAAATCTTGCCTTGGCTGCGATGCTTGGAATGAGCAGATCTTTAAACCTGCGATGTCCCGCCTCGATAATCTCTGATGCTCGAATCTGGACAGGTGAAACAAGATAACTCGACAGCTGAACTCAGTTACACCATGCTAGAATATCTCAAATGAAATGTCATGCATCTGATCGCGACACTGAGTACGGCGTGTATGGACATAGAAAGAAACTCTATTTGGGGATAGATAAAATGACGTTCTTGTCTGGAGAAAGGCTGAATGAAGGTAATATCAAAGTTGATGTTAGTTCTGGCATATACGAATTATTATTCAAAATATATACGAATGGGTACTCTGACAATAATTAGGACTTGTATAAATATTTTATTGATTTAACTTATACACAGTAAGAGAACAATGAAGCGGGAACTGGCGAGTATAAAAACACCGGCAACCCCAAGTCTCCTCTGATTAGTCGCCATTAAAGTATTGTACAGGGAAATTGATTGAACAAATGTGATAGGGACGCAAATTATGTTTATTGGAATAATCTGTCCGAGCGTGACCTATGCCAACTCATGTTACTAGCGTCTCAGCGGGCTGGAAAAATTGTCCTGAGTCTTAAATTATTTCTATACTCGAAGAATTGCAAAAATCCGGATATAAAGGCATGAATATCGTACACTTGGCTCACGAAGTACATGGCCCTCGCAGATTTAATTGCCCTAGAAGGAAAATAATAATGCACGGTTCAAACAATTTATTTCATATAGACCTGGTAGATTTCAGTCAGAACGCCAGAGTGAATAAAGGATAAAAATTTATTCTAATGGTTATAGACATACACTCAAAGTATGTATGGACATTTACCCTAAAAAACAAATGCGCCAAGAGTATTACTAATGCAATGGAAAACTGTCAAAATGTCGCATCCCATGTAATGTGAATTCTGATCACGGCAGAGAAATAAGAACACAAATTTTTAGTCATTAATATTGAAATATGGTATAAATCAATATTTCTCGAATACAGACAAAATGTACGCGGTTATAGAAATGGTGATATGCAAATTTAGGAATTATTTTACAGGATATTCACGATATGCAGGTCACATAATAGGATTAAAATCCTTCCACAAATCATAGAGATGTATTTTTATAAATATCATCGAACATTAAAAATTGCGCCGAAAAATTTTACGAGTAATTTGCTTTTAAACAAAGAGTACAAGGACCTTAAGGCAGTGATTCTAAATGTGCTAAGTATGAAACTGAAAATTGTGTCCCATATTTCAAACAAAAAAATTAGAAATTGACCAGGTGTTAAATGTAAACTTTTGTTATAAAATATTAAAATGTATTGCTGTGAATAAAATGAACCCACGGATCTATATTCTAGAAGACTATACAGGTGCCCCTGTTCACGACGGCTTCTATGCCTGGGAATTAAAACTGGTGAAACATCCAAACTTGTAACTTGTAGATAAAATACTCAAACATGAACGAAATCGCTTACTGATACAATTGAGAAGTTTGCCGACAAACTCGGCGACTTGGGAAGATAAACGTGATATAATTCAATTGCTTCACGATTCAAAGACTTCTGGAGTGTAAAACATTCGGGGGAAGGCTGGAGCCTCACGCCAGTGCAGCTGTGAGATAAACTCTGCAAGTTTTACATGTATTTGGGAGGATGGTTTGAAGATTGATATTCGGGGGATGTTTTTTCCTATAGTCTAATTTTTATGCTTCCGGTGTCAACCCTACTTGAGGGCATGTGGCGTGAAAGATTGAATATTAATGTTCTCACTCTATCACGTCATCGTGAGAGCTTACGGTTGTCAGAATCAGTTTATGTGACGGCAGAAAATTATACATGTGTCCTGTGTCTTGCATCGCCGTCGGCGTGGGCAGATGTTGATAAAAACAATATGTTGCTTGTTATCTGGGTCTTGTAGCAGGGATAACGTTGGTCAGGTGTTCTTAAACAAAAAAAAATCTGTTTCTGTATGGCCAAGACTCCATCCTCACACCTATCTGTTGGATGAGTGTTATACCACGCCTCCTATGAGCTCTTCTATTGGCTGTACCTATGTTTGCAATGGTTCTACCCTCTCACGAACGTGATTATGTTTGGCGTGTATATATGCGGAGGTTGTGTTGAGCAACTAACTATTTACAATGGACAATTTTACTTCGTGCATTGAAATAGAGGGTGATATGGTTACTGAATTGGAGGTGGCAGAACAGATGATGGCAGAGCCGCAGATGAAGGCGGAGTAGCGCGATGTGGATGAAGAAGATGCAGAAGTCAGTGCACGGGTGGACTACCTTCTACACGAATTGCCGACCCCTCCTCCTCCGCCATGGCATCAACCCCAGACGCTGATTGCCTGAAGCGAATATACGTTGGGCAGCGAGGAGGGAGCTGGGGTGGTGGTAGCTGGTGGCGGCAATTAAGAAGCCAACGAGGGGAATGAGGAGGTGTCACTAACTCTTCTCTTCGACGTTGCGGATGGAGTCAACATTGCATGTTCACTGCGCCCTCCAACACCACCTCGGCGGGGCGCCGGATTGCAAGATGAGAGAGGAGGCAGGAGAGGCGTCGACAACAACTGCGGAAAGGTGTGGCTAGCTGGCATACGCATTTACAATGCCGTTGGGGCGGATCTGTTAGCCCCCCTCAACCAAATTGAAGGTAGGGTCTCTCAAGATGAAGGGGATGATACTGATGATGATTTGTATTAGTATTTCTTTTGACAAGTATAGTTTTTTACAATTCATTGCATATGTGAGGACTTGAGGTAAAGAAGCAGCAATAGTGTAATTGTATCTATAAATATTTAAAAAATATAAAGTGTGGAACCTTTAAGCTGTTCTACTGGTGAGTTGTGTGTAGCATTTTAACCTTATATAAATAATATATATATATATAAAGATAAAATGAATATTATGCAAAAATATGAGTTGTTATACTTATTCAATGAATACGTTTAATAAACATACTTTACATTTAAACAAGTTATTTGTGTTTTTTATACTTTAACATAAAATACGTTGAAAGTATTTCAAGTTAAAATGTTTTATTTTTAATGTAAAATGTGGTTTTGTTAAACATATTTACAGAATACTGTTTAGTGAACATATGTTACGTTTAAGCAAGCAAGTTATTTGTATGTTGTTCACTTTATGTTTATGAAGTATGCCTCCTGCATTACAGTAGTGTGTTGTGTTTATATACATCTAGTAATGGTAAGCACATCTCTCATACATCTTACAATATAATTTACACACGAAATTAAAAACTATGTTATCTTATACCTTATTATTTTTTGTAATACTCTAAAATAAAGGACGGGTATATGCATGTTGAGCCATTCTTTGCAGTTATAATATTACGTAAAGAAAGTTCTAAACTATATTACATATTTTAAAACAATATGTCTTTACAAAAATATGTTTACAATTATAAGATGTATGTAAAGTTCGAAACAATATTTTATATTTGAATACAATGTGTCTTAAAACAATATAATTACAGTTTTAAAATATACTTATACACAGTTCTAAGATATAAATATATACAGTTCTAAACTGTATTACATATTTAAAAACAACTCTTGTACGTGATTGAAAATAACATGTCTTTAAAAACTTTATGAAATACAAGCCTCTCCCAATAACATGTTTGAAAACAAACTTTTGTACGTAAACAACCAAACATTTCATGTATACCAAATTTTCTTAAGGATTCGGCCTTACACTGAGTACAGAAGTAACGCTTATGACATGTATGTTCTTTAGTTTCGTACATGCCGAAAAGTTTATGGAAACAAGTGCATGGGAAATTACATTTCATGTTTACGATTTTAATGCTAGATGAAAAAAATATTGCGCAAGATTTTCTCTTGCCTTCTGCCTAGAACATAGACAGAAATATGGTCATACACTATGGAGTTTACTACTTTGCGCACATCTTCGTAGTTAATAATATCGCTAGACTCTTAAAGGTCATGTGTTTCATATGTTTGCAACCTGAATTTCTTCTGTTTTTCTGAATCAAGAACTGGCCAGACAGAGGGTGGGAGATAAGTAAATACTGATGTGCTGTAGTCAGTGTCCAAAACACTTATGGCGATTTCTTTAACGATGAAGGGTTCGGGTAAATTGTTAAATCCCTGAATGCATGCAAACATTTTAAAGTCATAGAGTCTAACACGTTACAGAAGAAAATTTGTTTTTTCAGTCACTGGTTATAACACTGTATTCACGCAGTCAACACGCAAATTCTTGGATCGCAGGGTGTGATGTATGCGGTGTTGTTAGGCAGGAGTGCTGTGTGGGTGCTACTGGTACAGGATTTAAACCGGTTGTAGACACTTGTTGACACTTGCACAGCACAAAGATTTTTCT
Source organism: Medauroidea extradentata (assembly GCA_003012365.1). Classification (NCBI taxonomy): domain Eukaryota; kingdom Metazoa; phylum Arthropoda; class Insecta; order Phasmatodea; family Phasmatidae; genus Medauroidea; species Medauroidea extradentata. The sequence goes on along the minus strand of PNEQ01103360.1, from coordinate 58,220 downwards.
GCCGTTGACTTGGGTAGGTTCTATATCTGTTTCTTCATCTGCTACATACAACTCGTCGGCTGTTGCTGGAAGCTCGGTGAGTGGTGTAAGATTTACTACTAGACATCGGGCAGTGGAGCAGTTTGTGATTCTTCTGTACAACACACTGTCCCTATCTCAATAGCCATACAAGTGAAGTTCACTGTTGCATGTTTGGAACTGCGTTTCATTAATATGCGTTTTGCAGAGCACACAGCAATAGCCAATGTCTATGTAGTCGTAACTGTCAATCTTATCTGGTGTGAACTTATTTAAAATTAAACTTAAAATTTTCGATATTTCTACCACAGACATAACCACAGAAATGTTCTCGCAATGAAGGCACACAGTACTCTGAGGGGAGTTGACACTTACTTGCTAGTATGACTAAGCGCCATCTTTTGATGATGATGGTGGTGAAGCTGAGAGAGAGAATGCTGTATCTTACTTATCGCCAGTCTGTATGCTTATATTCATTGGAAGGTTGACTTGTCTGTATTATACAACCTCTTCTGGCGTAGATGGCAAATGTGTCGTCGGCAACATGGCTGCCACCACACAATTCTCCCCACAGCAGTCAATACTATCTTGCGAGCGCTTAGACATGCATGGGTTATGCGCCATTACCGAATGTTCGTTGCCATCGCATGATTTGGTATATGTACGTGGCCCCATATGATCATCTTCTTCCTCTGGTTGCGTGTAAATTACAGTGGTATAACCGCAGGTGACACCTGCATATGTTGCTGCTGGTTGAAATGGTAGCGACAACTTGAGAACTGAATACATGAAATAAGGTAATCCTATCGTATATAATGATTGTTGGAGTAGGGTGTGGGGAAGTTTTATACTGGTGATTTGTCCAGCCAACTCGAGCTTTGGAAGTCGGGAGGAAGGACGTCTCTAGAAATGTGCCAGCTGAGGAGGGGAGAGAGGGGTAGGCAGGAGGGAACTTATGCTATAAAGATGAAAGGGAGAAGCTCCAGGGTATGGCAGAGAGAGGAGTTACACTATGTTAGCATTAATAATAGACTGGAGGGGGTAGAGGGTATACAATATGGTTATGGGTGGGTGTATACCAGTACAAGCAGAGGATTGCGGAGAGGGAGGGGTAGTACAAGGACTGGTGGCAGTGTGCTATAAGGATGCACAGGAGAGGCTTCAGGGTATAACAGAGGGAGGGGATAAACTATGTTAGCATTAACCCTTAAATTGGCAAATACAGAAAATTAAGAAGAAAAAATTTTTTAAGATAGAGAACACTTTTTTTGACAATAAAGAAATATATTTAAACATAAACAATATTTTTTCCACATTTTTTTTTTGGAAAATATTTTATTGTATCTTCAGAGATACGTTGCCAAGTTGGTACAAATCTACTGTTGAGTCTTCTAGGATACAATGCCAAGTGTTAACAGAACTTTCGTCATTCTTACAATGCCGTGTTAGCGACTTTGTATACAATACAATATTAATTTCATTCTTAAGATTATTAATGTAACTTATAAAATCGTACTACAAGGCATGATGCCTACAATTTGAACAAATACAAAAAGTAATGTGTA
>PNEQ01103360.1:0-56537 GCA_003012365.1 Medauroidea extradentata | reverse complement strand
AAAATGTCCCATTGCATCGTACCTGACACCTGTGCAGGGTCGATGAACCACTGGAGCATTTATTTTCCTGGGTGGTGGTCTAATTTCGTCGAAGGAAGGCCGACCTCGTTTACGGTTCTTCAGCATCAGCCCCTGTGCAATTGAACACCTAAAATCTTTCAGGCTCACCGTAACAGATACACCCTCAGTAAGCATTTGTTCTCTTCTATAAACCAGCCACGCATTGTTCACACAAATGTCTAGAAGCTGCAAAAAGATTGCTATGTACCAACGATGTGATTTGAAGCCTGTCCGGTACAATGCTACGAGCATGTCAGCCAAATCAACACCGCCCATGTGTTGATTATAGTTTTTCACAATTTGTAGGCAAGGAGTTTCTTTCTTTTGGCGAGTGGTTTTGTCAAACCTTTTGACAGAGCTTGCTGGATAAGAGTCAACATATGAACTACACAAGATCACTGCTTTATTGTCAATCCATTTTACTATAACTACCTTCTTGTCGTTGTCGACCATTTGACAAAAACTCCCTCTTCCATCCTTCGATAATTCCTTGTTGGATGTCAACTCACAATTTCTTAGTCTGTTAGCACGAAGAGTTCCAAGTGAGAAGAGACCTTTTTCTTCTCGTAAGTATCCAACTAAATCGGGTGAACTGAAAAAGTTATCGAAATACACAACCGAACAAGAAGGGTCAGGGATACTTTGACACAAAGCATGAACTACTTTTCCGCTTAGGCCATGCACTTCTTCAGAATCTGTAAACGTATATCCGTCGAAAGTGTCTTGTCCACCATAGATAATGAAGTACACAATACCAGACACTCCACAGCGAACAAACTTCTTAAAACCCCATTTTTTGGGCTTACTTTTGATGTACTGACGCCTTGATCCAGCTCTCGTCCCCTTATAGGGGATCATCATCTCATCAATGGAAAACTTACTTTCATGTTCCACTTTCAGGCAACACTGACGCACCATCTCAAACACAGGTCGTACTTTGAAATAACGATCATTATTTGTCTGTGTTGTCTGAAAAGTGAATATATCTCCTCAGTAACTGGTATCTTTTCAGGGACATTACATCAACTATGGGAGCGTATCTCAAATTCTGTGACCAGTAGTCTGTGTATGCGGGCAATTTTACAACGCCCATCAGAAGTTCTATTCCTAAAAAAGCTTTGATTTCTTCTTTATTTGTATCAATCGATGTGCCAGTTTGTTGCTGTGAGTATATGTTGGTATTATCTACAATAAGATCCACTAGTTCATCACTAAAAAACTTAGTAAAATACTGTAAAGGAGATTGGTTGCTATCAGGAATTGAAAAATTATCACTAGGCAAATTAACTGAATAAAAAAATTCTTCCTGTTTCCAAGAATAGTCTATGGGTTTTACTCTTTTTCTTGCTTCATTTTTTGATTTCCTTTTTTCTTCAGCATTTTTTTCTGACATCTTTTCAGACTGTACACTATGTATGTTGAATGAATTTGGTTTACCAACAACAGCTGCACTTATATGAAATGGCTCGTCATCATGTGTTGCATTAGAATCAGACAATGTATCGTTTTCACCAACATCCACCACTTCACCAGTTTCTTGAAAGGCATCACTATTTTCTACGTGATTTTGCACAGTAAAGATTTCAAAATCTTCCCCTGGACTAATATGTACTACAGGCGTCTGATCGTCTTCGTCGCTGCTGTCACCTGATTCAACACCCGGATTAGGAACCAGAATGACAGTATCATCTTTGTTTTCGACGATGCAGTTTTGTGCTAGTGCCATTATACGTCTGGTTCTTGGAAGAAATGCATCGCCACTCTGAAAAAAAATATTAAAAAAGTTATTAGCTTACTGTGCACTTCATAAAAAAATTTCACAATGAGTAGAGAACCGCAAATTCCGCAGGTAAGTTTTAGGGCAAGCTAGAATACAATACATGTGAATTTTAGTCTCTTTGTGATTGCATCACTATTTACCAAACATATCCTTGAAAACTCTCAGCCAATAATAAGTGTACGAAAACATGGACCTAATTCCGCACTATTTGTTGTACGTAAAACTGGTCATTCCATGATTCAATAGTCAACGAACAGATATAGGATTGAATCTACATTGGACTATAGAGTCTAAGCCTACAGGTAAATGCACCTGCAAAATTTCCAGGTCTCTAACAATTAGAAACAACACAGGTACGAAATATGAAAACTAAAGAATAAGGTAAAGTCTGCAAAGAACATATATAGCATTCATCACTACTAAAGACATAATTTTTATATTGCATGTACCAGGTATGAATAGTGATGTTAACATTCATATTGTTGACAATAAATTATAAAACAAATGTTTGCTTCATGATAACCTCATGAAAAAATTGCGTCAAATATAACCAAACACTTCCAAAGTAACTATCTCTGTATACTATAGAATTTAATCATAATAACTCGAACAGGCATGTAATTAAATAACTTATCATAACTTCACTGATGCATACATCATGCATGCAATTGTTAAAAAATAACTCAGTACTATGACAAGAAACTAGTAAAATATCTCCTGAGATACATCCAAAGTTCACTGATAAACTGGCATTGTATCCTGTACGACACATCTTAAACTTGTTGATTTCTTGGCAATGTATCCCCTGAGATACTAACATTGAAAAACCTTCTCAAATTATTCGTAACCTTTGTAATAGTTCACATATACGATATTTTCATGCGGGAAACACTGCTAAAAACTAACAAATATAATAAAATCATAATACAATACAATAATATAATATGTAATGAGAAATATAACCTGAGATGTTGAAGGAGTACCTCCATCAGCCGCCATCTTGTACAACTATAAACAATAGTTGTTACAGAACCACAGTTACCAACTGTACATGTCTAGAAACACCAAAGAATAAAACTTAAAAGTGTATGTCAATGTCCAAGTCTTTACAGAACATAGATTATGTAACAACAATTAAAAAAAAATTTTTTTTAATGTATCTGGACAGATACGCTGCCAAGTTAAGGGTTAAGGATAGGCTGAAGGAGGTAGAGGGTATTATATAAGGTAGGGGAGGGGAAGGAGAGGCTCCAGAGGGTATTCTTTAATGCAGTGGTATTACATAAGGCCAGGGTGCTATGACAGAGGGAGGGGTGTATGCTATAAGGCTTAGATAGGCTAGTACAAGCATAGACTACAGGGGAGGGAGTAGAAGAGTCTACATGGGTATGTCATAAGGATAGAGAAGGGGCAGAGGTAGGTTAGTACAAGAATAGGCTACAGGGGATGGCACATCCACTTCCCCCTCATGACATTTAGGCGTAACTTGTAACACAAAAGGGTCCATTCCCTTGCACCACCCAGGGGAGGGGGGACTAATGCTCAAATGCACCTTATGCCGGTTTTGCTCCCAGTTTGACCACAACATACATGTTGTCCCTACTGTTGCAGTAACATGGAATTGACGTCTCTTTCTCACTTATGTGCTCTGTGGTCGTGGCGGTGTTGTGCCCATTTCGTCGGGTTATTGCGAATTCAGTTAAAAAGAGCACTTATTGTTTAATTAGTAAATCGTAGCAGACGAGTGTAGCCATGTTTTATCAGAGTACTGGCTGAATATTAGGTATTAACTAAAATGCTATAATAAGTTCACTGTAATGATTAGAATTTCGATTATTGTCTGTTTATTTGGTATTTTAGTGTCAAAAAATTGTGGCATTTCTACAATGCCATAGTTACAAACGTTACTTCAACGAGACATTCTAGTTCTAACCTTTTTTTTATATGGAACATGGCGTCAATTTTATGGTTCTAACCTCTCTATACGAAAATTTATATGTAACGAAATTTTAATTTATAGGTTATTTCAGTTTTGTTATAGGGAGACGTTTATGGGTGAGTGTAGCGATATGTGTATGCATGTGACAGGCAAGCAGCTGGGCGTAGGGGCGTTCGGCGTGGTACACGAGGCGGTAGCGTGGGGCATTGCGGAGGGAGAGATTGTCACCACGGTCGCCGTCAAGATGGTCAAGAGTGCTGACAATGCCTACATCAAAGCCTTAACCTCTGAGCTCAAGATCATGCTTCATCTCGGGAAACATCTGAACGTCGTGAACCTTCTGGGAGCCTGCACACATGACCTCAACAAGAGTTAGTCTCTTTACTCTCTCTCTCTCGCTCTCTCTCTCTCTCTCTCTATATATATATATATATATATGTGTGTGTGTGTGTTTAACATTTATATGTTTCTCTCTCTCTCTGTCTTTCTCTCTGTCTCTCTAGCAACACGGTATAATTATTTGTTTTTGTAGTTTACACCGTACTACCACAATTAAAACTATATGTTAAACCGTAAAATACCCATGCAAAAATCAAAGCAATGTAAATTAGTTGAATTGCATGCGATGTTAAGCGTCACCTTGAGCGCTAATTAGTTTTGTGCCTCAGACAGACATTCGCAGCAGTTCAGTGTTTCACCTTACAACTCGTAAAATACACTTACTGGATGGTAATCTTGGTTCAACATTAACTCATATTGTGTTCAGTGTTTTATTGATGGACCCACAATAACTGTAATGTATTAGTTACATTCAGGGTTATTCTTAATTAATCCGACACCTTTCGGGAGGTCATTCCTTACGACGAAGTATGTCGAAATTATATAATACGACATTGGCCTATAGCATAAAGCTATTATTAAGGGCGGTACGCACCCTTAAAGTAAGCTATTTGATAGTACTTTTGTGAATGTAAATAAGAAACCACGTGACATCAAAGGCTACTTTGTCGTATAAAGTTTACGTGTCTGAAGCTCCTAAAAGTTTTAGTTTGCGTTTTGTAAAATCATCCCTCTTAAACTTATTAAAATTCGTATGGGCCTAAGCGTCATTGTGATTGTTCGAAAGATTGAAACCGTGCGTTTTAATCAACATGTTTTGATAAGTTAAGAAAAAAGTTTCTCAGTAACAAAAAAAGTTTTCCTTTATTTGACACTTTTAGGGAATTGGTTCTCGTTGAAATTCATTTTGTAGGCTTTTCACAATTCTATTAATAACGCATGCCGCTATGCCACTTGTATAACGTACGCAATGCGGGTTGTCAACCACACGGGCGTAGTGCTTTACCTAATATAAATCATTTTTTAAACGGACACTAATTCTGGGCATTACTTGCAAAATATAGATTACGATAAAATAAAAACTCGGGCCACATCTGAATGTCATCTTTCAGTTAAAATGAAAATTATTATTGCTGAGAAGCATGCTTGTGTTAAACATAAATATTCCTTTTGTGCTATTATAAGATTCAAAATTAAATTAAATAACACTTTAACTTATATACGAAATTTGAAGGTTTGATGTTATATTCCTACCCTGTGCTAATAACCACACACGTTTTAAAATCACTTCTGAGACAAAACGTATATTAATTTAAGTTGTTTACTAGTGGCTGTACACTTTTGAATTTTTTGACAAGTCTTTATACACAGTGGATGTATGCGGCAAAAAATTCACCAAAAGTGTTTTCATCGAATACAGCACATCAACGTTGTAGCAACGTTGCAGCAACGCCACACAAAAAATTTTCAACGTTGCAGCAATGTTGAATGAAGTGACTGAAACGTTGCAGCAACGTTGATTTGGGGATGTTGTAGAAACGTTAACGTTGCTTCGGGAACTTTGCATCAACGTTGATTTGGGATGTAGAATACATAAAGACCCACTTGGGGCTATGAAACAAGAATAATTATCATTTCTAAACGACATTTAACATAATTAAAACTAAACTTGTAACACGATATTTAAACAATAAATACCATTCACCAAACACCTATACAAGGATGCTACAGCACTATTGGCATGGAAATTTGATGTAAATCAAAAGTTTACAATAAGATTTCCTAACAGTTTAATAAATGAGATAAAAGAAAGAATACACCGCAAACTAGCGAAAGATAAAAATGCATGCAACAGCAAATACAACAAGCAAAGCACCCTAACGAATTGGCGGTAATGACGGCAAGTACATCATTAATGTATTACAAGTCAAAACAGCAATTAAACGAATTTATAAAATAAATGAGCTTTAAGAAGACCTCCACAATGATTGCATTTATAATGAAAATAATAATTACACAAATAAGTCGTACTTCAAATTATTTAAAAGCTTATTCAAAACGAAATCTCAAAGGAGAGTTCTTGACCAGGTAGTAGGCGACCATTGTCAACTTCATAGCAACGTTACAAAAAACCTCAATACCAACGCATTAAAAGCTGAAACGTTGGTACTTTTAGAAACGTTTCTGTAACGTTGACAATAGACATGCAACCTAAATGAAACAATACAACGTTCTGGTAACGTTTTTGCAAACAAGTGCGCTGTATGGGATTCAACGGTGCTCGTATGTCTACACCAGCATACATCGAGGCGAATCTTTGGTGCAACTGCACTACACCAGCTGCACTGGTGTAGCTTCACCAAGTTTGAATGAAACTATGCTAGTGATTGTAATACATACGCCTACTATTAAACGCAGAAATAATACACGGGAAAAACTGAGAGAAATTCCCCTTGCAGGTAAATGAAGGAAAAATTGCATCACATGTGTGAAGGAAACTTACATAAAAATAAATAATTTAACAAATGATATCAAAAATAATAGAAAATCTATGTAAACATTTTTCATATGATCGCATGTTCTCTCATAGTAAAATATGTATTTATTAATAACGTAAAAATATTGATTGTATGCATTTAATACCAATTTTTATTTTACATAGCCAAATTCCAAATAGGAACATTTAGCTGTAGCTGAAATATAACCACAGTACTTAGGACGAGCGACCCAGTGTACTAACGAAAACACAACAGAGGATTGTGCTAGAATATTAATTCTTAAACCTTATCATTGCCTCTTGTTTACAAAAACTGATTTTATTTCGGTTTACGAGGTACTTTGAAACCATCTGAACATATGTTTGCTATATTTTCTTTTGCCTATAAGTAAAATTTCACTGTCACTGTATTTGTGAGTTGTTCTATACAGTATGGTAATTCCGTAGTAAATATTTGGGAATATCAATGTCCGGTAGAACTTGTGAATATTGACCTGGGAATTTTGATAATAAAGCAGTACATAGTCTCTCTGAAATAAAATTATAAACGATTTGTGGTAGTAATTTTGTAAATTTAGCATTACGTCATCTCATTGAGTTAATGTTGTATATAATTTATGACAATTATAAGTAATAAATTAAACATAAAGCGTTAAAACACTGGTCAGTATCATCGCTTAGCTGACCAATTAGGCTAAGATGCGTAGCTGATGCCCAGCTCTGGCGAGATAACTGAGAAATTAATATGTAACTTAAAGTATGTGAAAATAATTTTATTAAGTATTGCCAATGAAAGGGTGACAATTTGTTTGTATGTTTAGGTATGTAAACTTTATACAGAAATTATAAAATTATTTCCACTTTATTTATTGCCTATTTGAGCATGTGGGTTACTAGAGAGCGGTGATTGGTTAGAGGATGAGATTGAGAGCCATATACAGCTGGCGTATGAACAGCATTGCAGCGTGATAAAAAGTAAGTTTCTAAAATAAACTCTACTAAACCTGTATTGGATCTCTTTATCTAAGAAAAGAAGACATCTAAAACTAAGCTTCTCTGTTTTTTTTTTATTTTTAAATATCATGCTTAGGAGCATAGATCAGGGGAACCTCAAAATGGCTAAAAACGGCTTTTCTGACTGCTGTCATGTAACAATTTCCAGCTGGTATCGTTAAACAAAAATTAGGAAATACGCGCTGGACTTTAGTATGAACTTCTCGTAAAAAAAAAAAAAAAGAACCACCGTTTAAAGTCCCATAGGAAAACGCCAAAGATCTAAACACTTCACGTCGTTTACGCACCCTGCGCATAAAGGCGATACAGTTGTTGACACACAAGCCAAACTAGCTCTTATCGCGTACCTGTTTCCGTACATCACGCGGCATCTAGCGCCTGCTACACTGGGCTCTTGGGGTGGCTGGAGGTCGAGGGACTTGAGTTCGGGGTACCGTGTATGTGGATGTGTCGGTATCACATCCTTGGAGTTTAATTGTTTATTATGACTTTTTGGAATTCAGTTGCTGGGTCAGGGTTTCACGACATGGCAGTTGCAGATACATCGCGTTTAAATCATTAAGTCACGTAAAAAAGGTCAGTTAATCTGTCGATGAGGACCTTACTGAAATACCTACTTGAAAAGTAATTTCAAAATAATTTCTTGCGTTCTCATATGTCCCGGTCCGGGAGTCTCTGTCTCATTTTTATTGCTGAATAGCCGGAAAATTGCGCGTAATACCAAGCAAAGAAGTGTGTGTCAGTTAAATTTTAATATACCCTAATTTTACCGTATAACTCACACTGTAAATATGAAAAGGTAAATAATTGCTGGTTATCAGTGTTTGTCACTTACTTCCAGTGTAGCAATTTCACCAAATTTAATAAGTAAAATGACAATGATAATATGTGAATATTTAGAGATTCACTTTTTAAATGTCTGCTCTCTTGGAGCGAAATCATTTAACCTTTGCCGGCTACTGGTGTTTTTTCACAGAACTAATTTTTTGAAGTTCTCGCTCCGGGATCAGTTAATAACCCTAGGCTATCAGTGAATATTTACTTGTATCTGTTTAGAATTTACTTACATCTAACCACGACTTGTCACTATAGGTTGTGGAATACTCCCAGAGTTTCGCTCGTGATACATCATATACCCACATCTACTTACGCTTCACAGCGACGGGTTTCAACCTAAGGAAGCTGTTGTATGAAGGCAACCCTGCTGCATCAGAACGTTTTATCGTTCATTGGAACCTTGTTTGTACCTGTGTGCAGTAACGTGTATATGTTATACATAGAAGGCTTGCTCATGGCTGGCATAGTACAAGTACAGCAGGTACCATCAAGTCTCTTTCCTCTGTGTAAAGTGTTTGTGGTCAGCACGTAACTGCGAGGGGTGAAATGAGTTGAGTGAGGAGCAGCGCCGGAATTAAGGGTCTAGCGAAATGGGGGTTTTCTCCGAGAAAACTCGCTGACCACCGGAATCGTCTGACAGGAACGCACGTGTGAAAATCCTGCTCGATTGCGCAGGGAATCGAGCACTGATCGCCTTGGTGGTAGGCGAGGGTACTAGACGCTGCACCAGCCACGACCCACCTCTGTTTGAGATTCATATAGCCTCTGTTGTGAGTTGTGAATGTTTGTGTCCATCACCACCGCCCAAGTGTACATTTCACTAGTGATAACTGTACAAGCTTAGGTGAAAAATAGATCAAAATATATTTTTATCAACTGACAATACAAGACTAGGGTGAAGGCCTCCGCTGCTAAAATACTTGTCTATGTTGGCTGCTCCTGATATAGTGAGTACGTTTGAGTACAGTACTGATAGGAATGAGGAAAATGTGTTTAACCGGTGTATTTTGAACATTGTGAAATATATACATTTGCTTAAATACTAACACAGTCATGTTTAAATGAAAATGTGGTCAAATGTTACAAAGTCACCGAGAAAAAAAAACCAGGACTACTAAAGTGCTCTCTCTGCTGTGAGTGGACTATAGTTGCGTAGTTATGCAAAGAATGTAACGAGGGTAAGTAGCATTCCTTGTTCAGTGAAGCAAGAAAAAATATATTTAGGCTTACTCAAAACATCTGTGTCACACGTACACACGCCGTCAAGCAAGTTCGATAACCAAATAACGTTTTTTTTATATCATTGATGTCTGATGAAGTTGTGACGTGTTTTCAGTATAAAGTTTTTTTAACAAATTTATAGATTTGTGTTAAAATTTTGTCACCTTTCTTTTTGGGCCTGTATTTTGTATGTTTATTGATTTTTTGTTGTAATTTATTTAAGACTTGGCGCTGAGGAGTTAAAAATTGTATTTGTATTAGTTTGGTTTAGTTATGGGCATATTTATACTTTGTATAATTTTTGCTAAGATTTGTGTTTAGACACATATCCTGTGTAGTGCAAAATGATGACGCGACTCAGACCTGTATGTTGTTTACGAAGTTGATCGGCAACAAGGAGGTGGGGGGAAGGGTTGGCGAGCTAGCCTCGTCGTGGTTTTCGTCATTCTGCAGCTAGCTTCAGGTAGAGGCAACTCGACTACTGGGCTGTTTTACGAGAGTGCTCAACCTCGTAGTAATGGGAACGAGATTCAGGCAGTGGTGTTAATGGAATGTTGTATTGCCTTGAAATTATACTGCAGATTATCCTGCTGTATGAGTTGCGGCGAATTACCATTTTTACGAAGTGGATTGTTACTGGACGACTCCTTTTCCTTTGCGCTCGGACTGGGCATGAGAAAAACCTGCTTACGAGTATGAAGACCTGCGATTTCGTCTTGGTAATACGTACCTGAAAACTGTAAGTGTGAACCTACCGATTTATTATCTATTTCTACTGCACAGTTGTTTCCAAAGTTGTAATGGGCATTATTGACTATTTACAATTAAGCCCACCTGACGAAGAACCTAAATCGCTTGTGAACACAAAACTTTTAAAGTCAGTTATGATTGTCTCAAATGCGTGTTAACCTCTATTTGCCGTTCTACCAATTTACCTCGTGACGTTTGCAGAGCAACACACACACACACACACACACACACACACACACACACATATATATATATATATATATATATGTATATATATATTAAACATTATTCACGAAATACAGCACTGAACTTTGAATGCACGACATTGTTCGTACATGTAATCTATGCCATAAATTATTTGGAACTGTGTGTTACTGTAACAGTTACTCTATTCTTATTATTATGAATTGCACCTTATGAAAAACTTTGTTGTATCTAACGAAGACAACATTTTTGTCGTGTGTAAACAACATCTTTTTGCCAAGGGTTATTTTGATTAAAATTTATGATACACACACACACACACACACACACACACACATATATATATATATATATATATATATATATATATATATATATATATAAATGTTTGGATACCTTGATTTTAGACAGGCCCAACCTTTATTTTGTATTCGGAACTCTATACTCTGATGAGGACTCTAGTGTGTTCGTTATATACTGTGCATGTACACGGGTTGGTGCTGAGCTGTGGGTGCTCTGGCCGCCCACGTATATGTCACAAAGTGTTGCTATGTAACCTGGTGCTATCCCATTGCGGTGCACTGTGTTCGTGTTTGTATACTAATAAGTACGCAAGTTGAGCATTTAGCTCATGGTAGTTTAGCCAACCTTCATAAATTCTCAAGCAGAAAATGTCATCGATATGACAAGACATAATGGTTACATTTTAGGTCGGTTTATATTTTAAATGTTAGATTTCAGTGTTATTGTTTTTATTTTTGTGAACAATATTTTCACACTGAAAAGACTTGAAAATCACTTTGTACAAACAGCCAACAATCCTAAATTCAAAAAATTATAATAGTAGTGTTTTATTGGGGGTTAGCGCTCGCTTAGCACTCTTATAAAAAATGGCCGTAGGTTTGGTTGGAATAGTAACGTGTTGTTGGACGGTGGTGCAGCTGGCTATACTATTATACAATTCTACAACTACTCTCTACTAAATTCTGTTAAGCTATACTACCAATTCTATAGACTTGGTCATGAATGTCTAGTTAATAGGTAATAAATACCGAGGTTTGTCGTCTTGCAATAATAATGTGTAGCCTATGTAGACAGACATGGTCCGTTGTGATGGCAAAGTAGTTGATACTTGTTTTATTAGTTTAAATTGTTGATAATCCTGCCTCAACCACCGGGTGTTAAGACTTCAGCTGATGGTTTATTTTCTTTTCTTCATTTCATTTTGAAAAATTTTTGTGTTTTTTTTATTGGTTGACCAGTTGAGGCCTGGCAAGATTAAAACCTTTAGTGGTATTACAGTACTCGTTCAGAAAGTTGGTCTAGCAGTTGAGTTGTCTTCATTCGTAGTCTTAAGTTTATTACTTTTTTTCTGTTAATAATTTTATGTAAATTCAGTATGCAACCTATCGTGGGGAACAAGGACCTAGTGTCAGTTGTTTTTAGGGTCCTAAATTACGACGAACAAATTAAATATACACATGTGAAAAAATGCTGGACGAGTCAGATTATTTTCTTTGAGTCGTTTATAAATGTTCAAAATTACAATTGTTGCTTTTTTCCACGAGGATTGGTTGTAAAATTTTTGTGGTTGTTAACCTTCAATAAATATTTATTGCTGAGATGTGTAAGGATATTTATAATTTATTTATTATCTTTTAACTAGACATTCATGACCAAGTCTATAGAACTGGTAGTGTAGCTTAACAGAATTTTGTAGAGAGTAGTTGTAGAATTGTATAATAGTATAGCCACCTGCACCACCGTCCAAACAAGTGCGTTACTATCCCAACCAAACCTATGACAAACTTTTTTATTTTGATAAGAATGCTAAGCGAGAGCTAACCCCAACTAAAACACTACTATTATATGTGAGGTCGTTTGTCGAAGTTGGTAAAGCACCGTTTGCATATGTGTATTTTATTCGTATGACTCGTTAGCTGGCATCGCACCAATTTCTTCACGTATAGCAGTAATGTGCATTGTCCTCGGTAGTCAGAAGAAGCAGGTCAAAGTGAGTTTCCTTCTCCTCCTTACTCACAAGTACAGGTGCGATCTTGTCTGCATATTACGAGTACACAATTACTGATACCTTGGGATTGTTCATCTCAAATATCTTCATATGTCTCAAGGGTGTCGTGAACTCGATTACTGAGAAATTAAAGTTATATTCGAGTTCGTGGTATCTGTTGTCTATTCGTTCGGGGGGTGCTCCTTCAACTTATCTTGCCAGCACAGCCCACCTAAAACACATTTGATCATGAACGTTTTTTTGAGTTGATAACAACATACTTGTTCGTGATGCTGACCGGCAAGTCAATATAGGATGAGACGCTAAGGGGACAAGCTTATTGACACAAAGTTGCAGGTGATTTACAGGTGACAACGTCCATCCGGACCCTTTTTCCTAATGTAAGGCTTCCTCATGACATATTTTCTCAAAACCAGACCGCACGGCACCCTCAATTTCGCTGATCTCATTTATTGGCACGATTCCTGTTTTAACGTCTATTGTCAACGCCCTCATCAAATGGTGCTGGTTTGCAAAAAACACATTCCAGCCACATGTTGAAATTTGTTGCGCCATGCTCCTGCACTTCTTGGGTCAACTGATCGACTATGTTCTGCTCTACATCTGACAAGTACGCGTAAATATATTTTGCTGCCTCGCCAGTATTTGCAGATGCACAGGTTTTAAGGTTGGTCCTGAACGCAGTTTCTGCCTCCCTGAACCCTGATCATTTACATCGCCTGACCCGACAACTAATCGTGAACAAGGCGGGGCCAAGATAGGGACTTTAGGTTGCAGAGTAGTGACGGCTGGCAACTCAAGTCGCGGGCTCCTTTAGTGTATCAGCTCTAGAAATCTCTTTGTTACATTTAGTGCATGTGGTGACCTGTTTAGTAGGGTTAAAATGACTACTACCTTTGTGCCTTCCGCATGATATAGTTGTGTAAAGGACTTATTTCAGTGACAACAGTTCGTTGTTGCTGACTGCGGAACACTGCCTTACACCTACTCAGATGCTAGTCTATGTTGTCTTACCTACTGATCCGTGCACTGAATTTCTCGCATATCTCCGCTTCCGCCCTATGCGGATTACGAATGCACGTACGCTCGTGTCTATAAAAGTAGGAAGCATTGTGAACGAGAGGTTGCAGAAGCAATACTGGTATCCAGTAGATGAAGACATTCTTACCACAGAGTTCATTGAGGAGGAAGCGATAGCGCATTTAGAGCATTGAACGATAAAGAAGGCACTCGTTCGCCAGCTATGGTTCACGCACACACCTCACGAGATGATACCTGCCAAACAACATAATGTGATTAATAATACTACTAATCGTGAGATCAGTAATGTGGAAGGAGAGGATAATGTGAGAGAGGGATGGAACTGTAAGGGAATGCAAATAACAAGTAACATAGTGAGGAACCCGGGAAAACCCTGCACTTTACATGTGTGCACCTATCTTTCACAAAGAATTTTGAGCAGATATTTATGATTTGGTGACTACATTAAATTATTACGAAAAAAGTAAATTAGAAAATGTATTAATTTAATGTAAAATTTTATGATTTTTTTGTGATAAATATTTAAATGATGCTTGTGTGATATGTTTATCCTAGTGTACCTTAACAAGACACTAAAACCACTTTCAGGTGTTATTCAAAATGGAAATTTGAATATACGAGTGTTCTTCTATGTTAAAGTAAACATGTTACTGTGTATGATTTAAATAGCTCGCCGTAGAACAAATGTGAAAATGTGGCGGTGAATTTAAGTTGCCTCAACATCTCGATGATCCTTAGGTTGTAGGGGTCTCCACGTGTACAGACTGGAACAGTAATTATGTTTGTTAAGACCTCCGCATGAAAAGCGCAGGAAGCAGAAGTATACCGAGGAATTTATAAAAAAGTTATTTATATTATTTACCTTTAAAAAATATGGAATGAGCCGGGCACTGCAAGAGGTAGGTATGCTACGATGCTAGCGCACACAAGTGGGTTTGACTGATTTCCTTCTACGGAGCTGTCGAAAATGATGATCCACACAGAGTGACTGGAGTCTGTAAAACCATATTCACCGCTATGGGGTATGGCTAAAGGTATGTCGAAATATTATTGCTATACAAATATTAAATATATGCCCTCGTCAATAGGAACATGTATCAAAAAATACATGCAAAGCTGGTTTAAAAGAAAAATAAATAATCATTAGAAAGTTATTTTATATGGCAGACTTGTCATATTTTTTATAAGACTCGTTATTATTTTAATTTTACAAGTTGTATATTCTGACAATTGCTGCTCTTACATGTACGAGGCTTATATTTTCTTCAACCTCCGATCGGCTGTAATAAAAAAAAACGGGAATGAATTAGGAAATGATTTTAATGTCAAAAGAAACGTATAACTTTACATTATTTTTCCACATATTCACCGTGCAGATTTAGGTATTTGTCGTACGGGTGCACCAGCTTGCCAATATCCTATGCAAAGAACGATGCCTCCTGCCTATTCAGCCACGTTATAACAGTGCCGTGCAGTTCATCATGGGTGTAGAAGCATCGTCCTCCAAGCCACATTTTCAACGTGGGGAAAAGGTGGAAGCCACTCGGTGCCAAATCCGGACTGTAAATAACACACGCAGTAGTACCTGTTTCTTGCTATGTTTAATAAATGATTTTACTTATTCAATGAAATGTAATTTATTTAGATAATTTTTAAAATGTAGTTATATGTAATAATCACTCACCAAATATATTTTCAAACCAAATTTATTGCAAACTAATTTGACATACTTGTCGTTTTTATACCAAAAATATTATACATGGGTAATATGTTTTAGAACTGATTTATACACATACATCACAAGTCTTTGCAAATGAAAATGTCTTTGCAAATGAAAATGTCTTTGCAAATGCAATAATTTATTAGGCACTATTACTTCGTCGTCTGTTGTCGAGAGGCGTCGCAGCTTATGTGGTCTGTGTTCGCTGCTTGTTTCGGGAACTCACATTTCTTACTGGGATCGGCGCTGTTATGGTTTCTGCTGTTGACAGATCTGCTTGTCCAAGGTTTTAGGAGGAAGACGTTCTCTCTCCACACAATCTTCCTGATATTATCCATCCGAATTCTGTATTCTGTAAAATCGGGTGATCCCCTGATCTAGTCATTTTTCCTGGATGAAGAATATCAAGAAATGTCTCCGCTCCTAGCAGTAGATCAATTCTTCATGGTTTGTTAAAAGTTGTGTCGGCCAACTGTATATCAGTTGGAACGTTGCAATGGTGGCAGTCTAGGCATCTCCTAAGTAGGTCACTAGAAATCGTGGACAAAACCAGGCATTCAACTGCAACAGTGTATTTTGTTACCAAAAGGAGTGTACCATGGTCATTACACTGTGTTCTGTTTCTGTTGTTACCTCACTTATACCCTGTATCGGAATTGTGTTTCGTCTTTTTAATCCTAGACGTTAAACACATTCTTCTGTGATGATATGAGACTGAGAACCTAAGTCTAGAAGAGGCCGGCATGTCTGAAGTTGACCACTGCTATCTCTTATCTTCACCAAAGCAGTATAAAGCAAGATTTACATCTTGGGTTTTATTTTCAGTGAACAATAACTGGACGAGGATTGCTGTTCTGAGTTGCCAGCAGACTTCTCCTTTGACAAGGTAAGATTTTGATTAGGTTGCAGCAATTGGCTGTTGTCATTATCATCACAGTAATATGAATTTTCCCCTTTTGTGTTCTGGTGAAGCAAGGTGTGATGTTTTCCCGAACAAATGCGACAGGTTCCCGAATTACATTGTCTAACAAGGTGACTAGCTTGCATACAATTAAAGCAGAGATTATTGCGTTTCACAAATTCAATTCGTTTCTGAATGCTGGCATTTACAAAGTCTCCACATTTGTGTAAAGCATGTTACTCTTTACACAGCTTGCATTGGTTATTGCTGACCATATAGATTTGCCTATATTGTTTAGCATGTCTCGTCTTTGAGAATTCTGATCTGCTAGTTTGGATATGTTGCATAACTTCTATAGCCTTGCATCTCATATCCATAAATTTTAAGAGTTCATCAAGAGTTGGTAGGTTTTTAGATGATGAATGTAGTTCCCACTCCTTGCTAGTAGTCCCATCAAGCCTCTCTAAAATTAGCTGAGAGATCAACAACTCATGCAGAAGTACATATACATCAATGGCCTTGATGGCATTTAAATTTCTCACTACTTGAGAAATCAGCAGTTGAAGCTCATTGGTTGATTTCTTATTTACATATGGCAGCATAAGCTACTGCTGCTGATGTGCGGTAATAATAAAAGTGGATTATCGTACCTTTGACATATCAGCTGCCAAGCAACCTGAAAGTTATCACTTATTACTGGCAAGTTTTCAATCAACTTGTGTGTATCCGAAGTAACTGAACTCAATAAATAATGGAATTTCTGAATGATTTCAAGACTGTTATTGTCAACTTTCAAACTACTGAAGGTGTTATAAAAGTGTCTAAACTGGGTATATTTCGCCTCCAAAACTGGGAAGTGAAATAGTTGGCAGCTTTACTTCCCTTTTATTTAGGAATGAAAAACATTCTGCGCTTACATTATTTGAATGTGCACTGTCAACACTGTCTGACTCACTGATCAACTGCATCATTCTCGTCTTGACATCATAATAAAGAGTTTCGAAAGATTCTCTGTCTACAGCATGCACCTCAATACCTTCACTGAATTCTAATTTTTCTTGGGCAGT
The DNA here is from genome assembly GCA_003012365.1 of Medauroidea extradentata. Lineage (NCBI taxonomy): Eukaryota > Metazoa > Arthropoda > Insecta > Phasmatodea > Phasmatidae > Medauroidea > Medauroidea extradentata. The sequence goes on along the minus strand of PNEQ01103360.1, from coordinate 39,135 downwards.
CTCGTAATTAGAGCAAATACCAGGCAATTCTTCTAGTCGTACCTTAACTGATGCACATCACCACCCTTGTCAAACTTCGTTTAAAATGTGGACATGCGAGTAAGGCTAACCTTAGCAGAAACTCTGGTGTAAATTAGCTTCTTTTTATTGTTTTCCTCCATGATGTTAGCAGATAGGTCATGTAAAAGGAAACAACAAGAGAAGAAAAGGAATGCTAAGGAAAGAGAAGACTTAATCAGATATGGAGTGTACTTAGCTCACTTCAGCACAGATGACTCCCGCTTCGCTTTAATGGTTGACAGGACTCCATCCTCCTTGTAGGAGGCTACGCCATTGACTGTAGGATTAGCGTAGGCTGCAGCTTGAAGGAGGGAGGAGGGGGCGCGCTTACGGCCGAATGTCTCGTTACCTCTCCGCTCGCCCAGCTACCTGGCTCGTGGTGCTCATGTTCCGCAGCACGACGCGCATAGTCCATGAGCCGTGCTCTTGTTACTTTCGCAAATAAGCTTTACCACGTGGAATTTCGACACCAGAGGACCAAATGTTTCGTGACGTTGCAGTGTATACTCACTCGAACTGTATCTTAAAATTATAAGCATGATAAAATCACTGAATTTGCACTAAGAAACTTTATTGCTACTACTGCTGCTGCTATATACAAACACGTCTCTCTCTGTCCATGGTTTACTCTCCACTAACTGCTAGTCTCCCAGCTTGCTCGAAGGTACCTTCTTGGCAGGCGACAGGGTACACACACACCACGTAAACTGAAGCCACAACAGTGCGAGTATGACGTATCGCGGTTTTTCAGTGCTCGTTGAAGTTTTTACAACCCAGTGATTACGTCTGTTGGCGGCAAGAAAAGGATACGCGACGAGACTCCAACTTCTGAAGGCTATATCGACAACTTTTTCATTCTTGACGTAACTAAGAAGCGTGTGCTGGGCGTGACTTACGGGACAAACCAAACTATGGCTGTTAGTGTTACTGCAGGCAGGTCTGAATTATCACCAATATCGAACACTGCATCGAAGTGTGATGTAACCAGTATTAGGACCAGTTCCTCTTTTGCTCCAATAATTATTTTCTTAGGCCTATAGTCCTATGCGAACGAGAGGAACATGGATAGCGTAATGCAAACTTCGAAATTTCGATTTTCATACACAGGAACATTGTAGTTATCACCTATACCCCAACCAACCATGTAGACTGGAGGAATATTGTTGGGCGTAAGCGAGAGATAATTTTTTTATGGTTGCTGTTATGCCCAGGTCCCTCGGTTCATCGACAGCCACACCGTTAAACTCGTAAATAATACGTTCGAATAGGTTAAGTATACCGTTGCTCACAATCTTTGTGGTAGTAGGGTGAGTTTTGTCGGCTTTGGTTAGCATGCCTCGTACATGCAAATAAGACTGGCAAGAAAGAATGTAGATATCCTGGCGTTGTATCGGTATGTGCACTTAATTACCTAGTGCAAACAGGCCTACTAAATATGGCTGGTGGCAATGATATTCACGTTTTTCTATTTGGTTATCGAATTCAGCTCGCTGTGTTACGATGAGAATGTTGTCCGTCATTGCGATTCACTTTGTAGCATCGTGCGCGGAGAAACTTGACGTTAGTAGTTGTTAGCACATCCTCGCCTCGCGGCCTACTGATCCTGGATTCTGTTGTGAACCATTAAAAATGGTTTACTCTAGGGGCTTCGCTACAGAGGAGAGTTATACGGATAAATAAATAAGTGAATAAGATATATTCTACTAGTTTCTATAAAGTTAATTATAAAGCCTCCGTAATTGTTTAGTTCAGAGGGGAGCGGTGTTAACAGAGTTGATTATAATTATTAACTACAGGCCTAATCGGAGCTGACGTTCCCCACCTTGCTCATGATGCCGAAGGCTGTGTGGTTGTAGTCGACTAGCGGCTAACGGCATGTCTCGAGACTCGAACAAGCGACCTTCTCCCTGGCACGGTGGGTTGTTGGCGGTACATCTTGTCTGCAAGGTGACTATAATGAGACAGTCCAGTTTAGCTCGTTACAGCGCCCTATATCGTCGTCCAGTTGGCCTTCTCTTCACTGTGGTTGGAAAAGGGGAGGATGCTGTAACGCCGGCCTACTTGCTTGTTTACGTTTCGGCCACGGCGACACTCAGAACATCTCTCCCGACGTTACTTGATATGCGTGGTCCTCCATCGCATCCAGTAGCCAGGACGGAGAACTTTACATTTGTAGTGCTCTTTCAAGTCTTGTGGCAATGGAAGAATGGAAATAGGTTGAAGTCCTCTTCTATACGGGTAGGATATCTTTAAAGTTGACTTAGGATATTGACAGATGGAAAACTAGAGTTAATGAACTGCCTTTGTCCTCATGATGTTACGTGGATACTATGAAGACCGTGTTTTGCTGATGTGAAGGTCGGTAACTGTAGTCGGGACTTTATGCTATAACGCGCAAAATTTCTTCCTGAGCAACCGCGGCAGCTACTCGTGTAGGACCGAACACGCAGCCTTTATATATGCTTCCTTTCATTGTTGATAATCTTCATAAGTAACTAAGAGTCTGTGAATGTCTATATTGCACACATTTTCACGAAGATTGCCTCATTAATTTTTCATTAAAATACATCTCAAATTTTAATTTAAATTGATAAAGTTTAACCGCTCCCTCCTTACAAATTTTATTACAATAAAAATTTTAATAGCTGAAAGAGAAATTAGAATAAGTGACATCAAACATGTGCACTATAAATATCACTCTTACTATAAAATTATCAGCCTTAATTTTTAAGCTTAAATGGCCATTAGTTATAGGAATTTCGGGTGTGGTAATAGATGGGAACTATTGAAATTTAGGACTATATTTGTGTGAAAAAATAAACCCCCTATAATGTTAAAAATACTTGCTGCAGCTATTAAGGACTCCTAAATTTTAATAATTGTAAGAAAGGTTTACTCGGAAGTCTAATATTCATAGCCTATAACTAATAGATATGTTTTTTTTATTCCTAACATACAGTACTGTAAAACTTAAGTGTTTTTTTTCGCGTAACTTCCTTACAAATAATTTATTTTTACGCATAAATTATAGAGTACCGGTATGTGTTTAACAGTCCATAATATAATTATATTTTGTTGGATATTGTTATATGTATTAAATTTCAATTATTTTATATTTTCTTAAAAGGAATATATATAGCAGTAGATATTAGAAAGTATTTTGTATTCCTGCTCAGGTGTAGTTGTTTACCATGTTGATAATCAAGGGCTGCTTGGAGCTGTTCTGATTCCTGTAACTTAAAATATCTGTCTTAGTGGCTAGCCTTTCAACATCTAATTCACCTTTTCGAATCTGTTACCATAGCTTGGCATAGAGTTATTAAGACTAAGCGTAGTAATCGTTGATAAAGGAAATAGCTCTCCCTCCTTTAGAGAATATACATTTTATTTATGGTCACCTCTTTAATTTAACTGGTCTGCCGCGTAGTTTCATTTAATCTAAATTATTAGAAAAAGTTAAATAGTTAAATAACTTTGGGAAAGAAATATGTTACTTATAGTGTGATTCACTGATTTATTAGTTATTATTTTGATTAAAGGTAAATTTACCTAAAATTTTCTATGACTGTGGTAACGTTTTAATTAATAGCAATAACTTTTTTCTGTGTAGTTAAGCATTCTGTATGCGCGCCAAAACAAAACTTTGTTTATTTAGTCTAAAATATAATATTTATTCACTGCAAGTTTCTACTACTGATGATATAATAAGCCAAACATTAATATTTGGGTGACGGAGTCTGTTGTAGATAGTATCATCAGCACTAGATATTTTTTATTTTTACAGGAAAAAAGAATATTATATAACTGTTGTATTTTACCTCGCTAAATAATTGTTTACTGTCGTAATACTGTGCTCAACTCTAATTTTACATCTTAACATCGCACAACACGGGACACAAAATGCTGCACTCATGAATTACTTCAGGGGTCTCACCGGGTAGTACACTCGTGTGAACTAACTACGCACTGTGTAGTAACAGACCCACGATACCAAGTCACATTTGCCCCTACTACCGTAACCCATTTTGACCAGTAGAGAAAACAATGGACTCTCTATGCGGGCCGCACTCCGCCAGAGACCCTAGTAATCCGCACGCCTCCCGCGCGAGTCAAAGTTGTGACCTCCTGAGTGTAATTACCTAATCAACTGAACGGATCTTGGCGGACCAGGCGGGACCTTACAGTAGAGATGGGTTTGTCTCGAGCAATATTTCCATCACTTAAACCACCTTGACACTACGCACAGTAACTTTCATCCATTATTCCATTCTTCCCTGCTGCTGTAACAAACGTCTGAAGTCTGTTACCTCAGGATTGACTAAGTCCTGGACCACAGTTCTGACTGGCCATAACGGCTCTCAAACCAGTGTCGTATTGCATTCTATTTTTTTCTTGCGAAAGAGATAGTAAAAGGTTGTGAAACACTTGGTAATTGTAAAGTACGTAAAGTTGGTAGGATATTTGAAGGTGTGGAGTTGTGCAATTAGCGCACTGCGGTTCTGCCGCACTGTAAGGCCCGGTGCACACGTGCGGACATCGTCCGCACGGCGCCGCTGCGACGCCGGAAATGCGTTCCCAGAATGCTTGGCTAATATGAATCAGCGCACACGTACTCCGGCGCGGTGTCAAGACCGCTGCGGTGCCGCACGTCCATGTTGCTTAAAGTATTTGTCCGCAGTTGCCCCGCGACTGCAGCGGCGACGCACGTATGCTCTGCAGTACCAAGTACATTGTTATCAATTGAACACTGTACACGTGCGGTAGTTTGCCGTCGCTAGTGAAATGGTGGAAGTGCGACAATTTGAAGATGTGTTAGATATAGAACTCTTCATTACGGAAATTAAGAAATATCCAGAAATATGGAACGTTGCGAGTGAAGATTTCCACGAATGAACAAAAAAAAAAAAAAAAAAAAAGGAATGCATGGACAATTTTGTGCAGATTTCGATAAAAACGACGACAAGGACAAAAATGAAATTTGTGAGTTTAACTTGTTGTTAAATGTAAGCTGATGTGTAATGTAAGCTGATTTGTTCCTTTGTTCATAACACCCCGTCTATCACTAACAATGCATATGAACATATCGTCGGTTCCGTAAATCAATGGTCACCAATTTTTTTTTTCAAGTTGTTCTAAAACGACGCTTCTTTTAAGGGTACAGACTTTAGTCCAAACCTTTACCGATATTGCATAAATGCTATGTAAGTTTGGCATAAATTGGAATATGTTATTAATAAACAGGTTGTTATTCTAGCAATGAGACAGTTGTACTTGAGGTTAAATTGCGTAGTTAAATAAAGATTAGCGTGACATAAAAAAAAGCATTGTGTTCAATTCAGGTCAAAGTTGCAGAGCTGTGTAACGACATCGGTAATAATTGGATGACAGTCATTTTGCTAATATAAGTACGTAGACATCTTCCACACATTCGTTTTCAGGATTTTGCCTTAGGTCTGCAAAACTAGTAGCAATCTGCCTCTCAAAAGTCTTGCATCGGTGAAAGGATGTACCCAATGTCTCCTATTTCTATCGACCAAACATTTGTATGTAAGGTATGCAAAAACGACTCGTTTTCTTTGATACACATCAATCTCCTTTGAGACGATTGTTCAGACTGTGCGGCATTTGTCCGTAGTGTGCGAATCTATTTCTGCGGCAACCAAACGGTCATACCGCACGTGTGCACTCGTAAGTGACGGCGACATTGCGGTGCCGCACCGGGCCTAAAACAACGACGCTGCGAAGTGCTGTGTATTGTAAACTGAGCAAAGGCGGCGCTGCAGTAACGCACGGCGACGCAAGTTTGTCGTAAATAATCCTGACAATTGAAAGTTCATTATATGCATAGCACTTTTACTTAAACATTAAATGATTTTCATAACCCTATGTTGTTTGACCAAATACAAGTATTAAATTACGAATATGAAACTATGAGATATTAGTATGTAATGTGAACGCAATTATGAAAAGGTTAAATTGTTATTCAATATTCACTACGGAAACGTCAAGTTGAACATATTTACTTGTTCACGCACACAGAGAATTAAACGCGTGTGATTCGTATATCTTACGTAATCAATTAATGTTCTTCTTTCAGTTAGATGAACATAAAAATGAAATTAGGAAATTTATCTATCTGTGCAGGAACTTATAAATATCTGACATGAATTCAAGTACACAGTTACTAACAAAATTTACAATATCTATCATGTGAGGGTGGGTGGGGAAATTAACTTAATTAATTATTTTACTAAATTATTAATTATTTAATTTGGGGGACGGTGGCTTGGCAGTGAGAGGTGAGGAGCTTAAGGCGCCTCCACAACGGTCGTGAACCATTAAAGTGGTTTACTCTAGGGGCTTCGCTACAGAGGAGAGTTATACGGATAAATAAATAAGTGAATAAGATATGTTCTACTAGTTTCTATAAAGTTAATTATGAAGCCTATATAATTGTTTAGTTTAGAGGGGAGTGGTGTTAACAGACTGGATTATAATTAATTTACTACAGGCCTAATCGGAGCTGACGTTCCCCACCTTGCTCATGATGCCGAAGGCTGTGTGGTTGTAGTCGACTAGCGGCTAACGGCACGTCTCGGGACTCGAACCAGCGACCTTCTCCTTGGCATGGCGGGTTGTTGGCGGCACATCTTGTCTGCTAGGTGACCATAATGATATAGTCCAGTTTAGCTCGTTACAGAGCCCTATATCGTCGTCCAGTTGGCCATCTTTTCACTGTGGTTTGGAAAGGGGAGGATGCTATAACGCCGGCTTACTTGCTTGCTTACGTTTCGGCCACGGCGACACTCAGAACAGTTCAATGTAAGGCCTACCTTTATTCAATTTTCTCGTAAATTTTAGCCCCATCTCATCAAATGTAGTCGCTGTAGTCGTATATTGATTTCTTCGTTTCTGAAATTTATTAGTTTATCATTTTAGTCAACCACTGAAACAGTAATTTCTCGAACACACTTTGCAACGATCGGAATATAAATTATGCTTTATGGCACCTCAACCTGTTCGAACCCTAGCATTGCACCAAGTTTATCTTGTTTTGTAAAGTCTATATTTTCACTGTAGACTATTTCCGCTTTCAAAGTGTTTGGGTTACCACCTAGTTCAAATGCTATGTCGGCTGGTACAAACTTCATGATGATATTAGCCATGTCTACTAGTGCATACGCACCAGTAGGAATGTTGATTTCCCTCTTTTCTTTGCTTCCTTATAGCATGTACCGAAACAATGAATTTATATTTGTTCAATAATCGCCATAATAATGGCTTGAAAATGAATGAGATCTATGCTACAGTCTCGTTTTAGTTTGAGAGAAGGGTGAAATATAACTCTCAGTTCAGAAGTATTGCAAATCATAACGGCTGACACAGATATATTTATGGATAGTCATTGGAGTGAAGGGCTCTTTATTATGTTTCTAAGCCAGTAGAAATTGCTTGCATAACATTGTAAGTTAGATAGATTTGAAATGCCCAAATGACCGCAGTTCCATGTGTTTGATAATTGCTGGGGTTGGTAGTTGTATGTTTGTACACTGTTGTTAAGACGGCGTGGCACATTTTTCAACGCTAAAAGCATTAGTCTAAAACTGTAGGTTTCTTGAAGCAAATTTGCGAAAATTAAACAACAGCAATCCTAGACAACAGTTTTAGCCAACATTTTAAACAAAATTGTTTCCAGTGTTACGAACTTCTGAGGCACAATCTCTAACGCCGGAACCTAGTGCATTTAACTGCGGCGCAAGAGATCACGCGTAACGAGTTAGTAATTATGGATAAATTTTTACTCATAACGTTGGCAAATACCGTTATCTAGGATATTCATTGAGTATTGTATCCATATTGGCTACGAAAAAAGCGTAGAAATCAGTTGAAGTTTTCAGCGTTTATTTATCAACCATGCACTCTTAAGGTACTTGCATAGCTCGAGCAGTGGATACAAATTGCCAAACCTGTCGTAATATTCGGCTCTTCTCCCACACTTTTTGTAAGCTACCTAGTGTGTGCAAGGACAGTATGAGGTATCCTGGTTTATTATACTACATTCATTTTGTTTTGGTTTTTATTGTAGTTTGTTACGCATATACACTCCCTCAAAGTTTGCTATTTTTAGTATGCGGGCATTAAATTCTGTGTAAATGTTCGTCGGTGGTCTTCGAGGCAGGGACCTGAAGATCTTTTCGTACGGCGCTTCTTTTTCTTCTTTCCTGCACCTTCACCACGGTGTGAGCGACGTATGTAAAGTCCTTGGCCGTTCTTTTATCCATAGCAATTGCTTATAGTGTACGGTTGTAACGAGTGTTTTCATCCAGTTGTTTTCGGCCATTAGAAGCCTTCTTCACTGCACTTACACTGTTTGTTACTGCACCAGCAATACCACCCAGGGCTCCTACAGCTGGAATTAGTGCGGGTAGGAAGCTGCCAATCTCCGTACCTCGCATTTTACTCGGTATAAGATTTTTTTTTCTCTTAGTATTTGTTTCGCGTATTTTCCTGGTTTGTGTGGCTGCAAACCCATGCCCAGCTTGACCTTGGCTTTCATTACGTTGGATACACACCAGGCGGCTATTTTTTTCTCCGAGTCCTGTATCTGGTGTTTTGCGTATCTCGTCGACTCTGTGTGCTAGTAACTTATTGGCCTCGTGTCTGGATTCCAAATCTTTTTATTTTGCGTAAGATATGTCGTGCTACTTGCAAGCTTCGTCAAGTGGGTCACCTCGTGATAGTATTTCTGTAGCTTTGTCCCTGGACCACAAAACTTATAGCCAGGAATATGTGCTTCAAATGGTAGATTATTTATGAGAGAGTTGAGGATACCACAACCTGATTTTACGGACTTCACTCTACGAGACATATGAGTAAGCAGAGATACGAGAGTATAAATCTTTCTTTTATACATTTTTGTTTGGTATATAGGAATGTAAACAGAAAAATATTATTCACATACATGTAACAGATACAAGTTAAAAGACTGCAAGCGAATCTCGGTATTCTTACCTAATAGTACTTAAGTATATGTACCTGGGTGCTCGTTCCAAACAGTGAGTACATTAACGATGTACTTCCATTGCCGCCTCTGTGGCAAAATATTTACGACACTGCATGACGTGTTGGGTCATGAAGAAAGTACATGTAAGATAAATAATTCTAGAATAAATTTTCAGTGTGAAGTCTGTCATCGTCGGTTTACTCGGAGTGATATTTTGAAGAGATATTCTAGGATTTGTGGAATTGGCTTTAAACAACCTATTCTAAAACCAGAACCTCGACCACGACCTAAGCAGCATTCACAACTTTGTTCTTTGCACGCTCCACACACGACCATGCAAGCTTCGCACATGGTTCCGCACATGTTTTACTTGCTCCTCACATGTATTCACATGCTCCGCACATATCATCTCAGGCATTGCAAGTTGGTGAATGTAATATACATATAGAAAAGCAAGAACTGAGTTTACCCATCCATATTACTGTCGAGGATGAAGTTGTCTCTCTTGAATCAATACATGGTCCTCTATTGTGTAACACCCTTAGGTGTATTATTGCTGGGCCGAGTGGAACAGGCAAGACATGTGTTCTTCTTAAGATTACTCGAAGAACAAAATTGACTTCGATTTGAAAATGTTTACCTATACATGAAATCACTCCAGTAGCCAAAGTGCCAACGGCTGGCTCGTATTCTACAGACTAAGCCAAATTCTGTACTTGTATATGACGACATTTCTTACGAGAAACAGATGTGTAATTCGGTAGTACTTTAGCATGGGGCACCATGCATGTGTGGACTTTGTTAATGAGCCGGTCATATTCGTGCATACCCAAGCAGCTGCTCCGTGATAGCACTAATTTATTGGTGTTGTTTAGTATGGATAACCTAAATTTAAGTCATGTGAATGCTGACCATGAGAAAACTGACATGCCTTTTGATGAATTCAAAGATGTATGTTATTTTTGCTGGATAGACAAGTATGGTATAATTGTAATAATTAAAGACTGTCAACTACATGACGGTCGGTACAGGAGGTTCTTTGATAAGTTTATCATACATTCCCGACCATAAGTCATGGCACCATTTCCAAGTTTGGTGGTGATTAAAACTCTGAACATGTGTACATGGAAGCTAGAATCAGTAGTATTCGCAGAGACTTGTCACTTATCGGACAAATGATTGAGAGTGTTAAAAAAATTACTATATGAACTAATTACCCTCGATTGACATGTGGAGGGTGTAGAAGCTAGACTTCAATATTTAATTAATGTTTGAAATGCACAAAGGCATTATGAAGTTAATGTCTTTAAAGCTTACACTTATTTCGAAACTGGTATCGAAAACAGACATTGCGAGACATATTATGAAGGTACAGGACATTTGTTCTGAATGATTGGATAACATTGAGAGAGCCACTTCTGCAAATCGCTAATAATTAGTTTTCCCTGTAAATATATAAACGACTGAATAAACGTGGTTTCCACTAGGTTAACAATGAATGAAAGAACTGCATTTACTGTGATCTCCTGCGAGCAATAGAGGCTGTATGCACAAAGTATTTACTAGTTAAAAATTACAGATTAGCCCTTGAGGTTAGGAGAGAAGATACCTTCCGGCCAATCACATGTCGTCTCGACAAACTAACATTTCATCGTCGCAAGGTTACAACACCTACAGTAGAAATCAAACAGGAAATCAAGGAAGAGGACCAGCCAGCGAATCGAAAATGGAAAAGAGCTATACAGGACACAGATACTGACTCAGACGAAGATGACAGGCCTTCGATGACATTTGCGTGAGGAGGGATCTGAAGCTGGCTCGCTTCTTAACCACTATGTTTTACTTTTTTTTCTGAACAAAACAGCGACTCCACATACGGTCTGCAGAGAAGTGGTGGTAAATGGGTTCTTGGTAGTCAAGAAGTAAAGTTTTTGACCAGAGATCTAAAAGTCAATAAATGCACTGTTAAAATATCACACAAGGATCTTGTGAAATTTTACATCGAAAAAAACCAGGGCATTTTACTGAATCAGATCTGCAGAGGTATCGACCTTTGCTGTGGTACAGTAATGCCCACTACCATGTTGCAACAAAAAGATTTAAATATTCAACGCACAGAAAATTTATAATTAAAGCCGGGCCATTTCCGAGGTTATGCACGTTCGTCGGTACAGGCCTAACACTAAACTTGTAACCAGAAATAATATCAACTACGTTTTCTGTGACAATCCAAATGAATTGGTTGATAGGCTGAGAATTATCCTGGCTTCACAGGCAGCAGGTAACTGGTCTCACACTAATGAAATAATTTCCACACTTGAACTGACCGAGGCTGGCTACATTGAAACATGATGATATATGATGTTTCCAACGAACTTCATAAAGTAACTAGAGAAAAACTTTCCAAGGAGAAAGTATGTGATGAAAGGACTGGACGACACTTTTCAGTCTGACCTTATAGAAGTGTAAGATTTTGCCAGCGTAAATATAGGGAACCTCTAAATTTTATGTCATTAAAACATTTTCAAAATATGCCTGGGCCATTCCTCTCAAAAACAAGACGGCCAGAGAAGTTGCAAAAGTTATGGACACCATTTTCTCTCGTGAACGAATACCTAGGAATCTTCATACAGACAGTGGACGTGAATACTTTAACTCTAAACAGCTTACGATGTTTCCTGATGTGTATTTGGTAGAGAAAATATTGAAATGTAAAAACAAACGAGTTCTTGTGAGGTGTTTTGTACATATGAAACATTATGACTCGTGGGTTAATAAAAGAGTTATTTTGAAATTGGGGTTTCACTTGAACATATTAAATTTTTTTTAAAATAAATCATGTATTTGCACTGAATAACATATGTTTCTTTCTTTTAGCTGGTGGTTCCCCTTGATTCAAACCCTATGTGTGGGCGTACATGAAGATAAAGACATTTACTTAATTATATGTTACTTGATTAGAATACAAATAAACTATTCAACTGTGCACATACTATTCAATTCCGAGCATGTATTTGCAAAGTGTAGAGTTACAAAGCTGTAAAGTTATACATTTTTATACTCTCCATGCTAGAAGTCTTCGCTCGCTGGATGCCGGACTTGTGTCCAGGCTGGTGCACATTCTGGCATCATGATGCCTTCAGAATGTGCTGACTCAGTGGTACAAGGAGGGGAGAGTACAAAGATTAGTATTGCACCATACCGTGAAACATGTATGTGACGAATCAGCGAAGAAGGTTGGAGGGAGGGATAGTGGGGAATGTACTCGCGGGAAAGGTGCTGAACTTTGCCTACAGAGTTGCTCCATGCTGCGACTCCGATGTGATGTCATATCTCAGGAATGTGGCGTTCCATGTGATGGGGGTGCGAGTGGGAAATACAAAGGTTAGTATTGCATCATACTGCGAAACATGTATGTACTGACTCGGCGAGAATGGTAAGGTGGTACAGGATGGCGACATGTTGTGGAGGGAAGGAGTGCCACATTATGAGCATGTGATTAGCATGCATGGGGTGATTTGAGAAGAAGAGGAAGGCCGAAAGGCTGGTGATAAGAGGTGGGAGTCATCTGATAGTAACTTAATGTATGAATATAATGTAATGTGGGGTGCTAAGGAATTCCATCTAGGCACACTGCATTGGTTACTTTTTTAATTAAAAAAATATTGTATTATATAGGAAATGTGAATGTGATATGGTAGGAATGTGAATTCGAAACTTTTTCGGAAGACATGGAGAAAATCTTTATATTTTATTTAAATGGATTTATTGGAAATGGTTCGGGAGTATCTAGGATATAAGTCGGGCTTAAGTTACTATCAAGGGGAAGGTTGGGGGAAATCGTTAAAGTGTGTTATATCCTTTAATAAAATTAATTTTATTAGAAAATAAATGTTTTATGTAATTAGGTATTAATTGGGTGCATTTAGAATGTTAATGGAAATAATTTCTGAAGAGTCGGAGGAAATCCCTATTTTATATTTGATTTATTGGGGATCGTTCGGGAATAGCTAGGATAGGAGTCAGGTTTAAATTATTAGCATGGGGTAGGGTGGGGGAAATCGTTCAGTTGTATTATATAGATTAAAGTAATTTAATTTTACTACAAATATGTTTTATGTTATGAGGTATTGGTGGGGTTTGGCTGGAATTCAATATAGAAAAAAATTCGGAAGACTCGGAGAAAATCTCTTTAAAATTGGCTGTCTACATTTAAGTGAAACAATTGACATCAGGTATCGCTGACAAGATGGGTGCTAGAAACTTGATGGTGGGCATAAATTTGATTCCTTTTAATTTTTTTAAAAATTTTTTTTTATAGTGTTGAAAATTTTTGAAATTTTAGGCATTTTTTAAAGTGACGTCATTCAATATGGTGGTAGTAACATCATACAATAGGGCAGTTGTGATGTCATAATCGAATCCTACAATCCTATCCCAGATCCCTTTGTGCCAGAACCGGCCGATATGTACTACTATCGATTAATATTAGTATTGTACCCACAAACACAGAGTTTCGTATCGGTTTTTTTTTTATTTCGTGATTCAAATAGAATTTCTGTTTTTCGCGGTGTATAAACATGCATATTTTGGTGTTATTTCGGTTTTATCGAGACCCACCATATAATTGTGTCCCTAGTAATAAAATATTTAGTGTTTGTACGTATGAGACACAAATGCATAGATGAAAGTAGATATAGCAGCCAGTAAAGCGATGAGCATAGACGCACATTAGAGGAAGTGCAAAACCCAAACAGCTTTGTAAATTTTTGCGAATTATTTTGATAATGCCACACTGTAATACAACGGAAGACAGAAAGGTTGTCAGGCGATCAAATTAAAACTAAATTCAATTTTGGGGCTTTGTGTTAGTTAACCGAGCCCTCTCTATTTCTATTTTCTGTTTCTTGCTGTAAAATTAATTATGCAAGTAAGTGCAATAATTATGTGGAAACACTTGCCTTTGTCAAGCGTGTAGCTTAAGAACACTACGGAAGTTAGAATGAAACGTAAGCAATTTAATTAACTTTTATAAAGAAAAAAAATATTAATTAGTACTACAAAACTTATTTTACATGAACACGTGTAGTGTCAGTTTTAGAACATTGTACTGGTTACAAAGTCACATGAAAAAATTAAACAGGTCAGTTTTTTTTGTCATGGTTTTGTACATGTATCAGCCTCTTCTATGTATGAATTTCGTAGTCCTGTATGTATTTCCAAGACTCACATGATTATCTGGTTCACAAAGAAAGGATAGTAATGATACGAGGATCTAAGTTATACTTCTGTCTCCTTATTATCTGTATGTCGTGACCTATTTGGTAGAAATTCTTGCTACCAAACAGCGTCAGATAACCACATTTTCAAGTTTCAAACAAAATTGTTACTGCTGCTAAATACAGTACAACCTAAATTTAATCGACTTTGTTTAGCGAGTTTCAACAAGCTTTTGTTTTGAAAAGGAAAAGCAATATATTTACAAACCAAACCTATTAATGGTGCATAATAATTGGGTTGGCTGCCATGCTGATTATCTGTAAAAGTTGACTTACTTATTTTAGAGATCATAATGTATAAAATCTTTAAAACATTATCACCACGCAAAAAAAAATTATTAATTATGCTAGGTACATAAAGAAACAAGTGTAAATCCCTTATTAGTAATAAATAAAAAATATCCTTACTTGTCACTAAACGTATACGCAAATTAAAAATACGCCACTCACAAACATAAATTACTACCCATTTGTATTGCAGTATAACTCCTCTCTTCTTGTATGAAACCCTCACATAATGATACAATACCTTAATTTTTGAGACATTTCCTTGTGAGTTTGCAACTTTTTAGTAACCGGTTGATTTATTAAAATTTTTATTTTTGCTTCATTAACATAGTTATATGCTAATATAATCACTTATGTTTTGCAGAACGTATTTCATATCCGCGTGGCGTCCATTACAACCAAGATACTTCACCATTACGTAAAAACCCAAACAGTGTAATCAACGTAATGTGTATTGTACAACTTCAGTTAAAAAAATCTGTAGGCCTACTAAATAAGTGATTTGATAATTGGGAATAAAAACGTTATAACTTAGAAAGGTCTCTTTGTGCAACAATTTTGTCATTAAAATTTTCTGTTATGAGGTTACAGACAGTAAATCTTTACCACGAACTCTTTCATTGTTTGTTAAGTCTCTACCCAACATTTTTAGGGGACATGATATTTCGTATAGAGCTTCGCACCCTTAGGCCACGATCTGACTATCGCTGACTTTACTAGCCAACTATTTCCGAGTTATCAGCTATAGTTTTGTTACTTCTGACAACCACTGGTGGTAACTGAATGATATTTGTTTGACTTCTAGTGCGAGGCTACAGCGACAAATGATTTCACTATAGCTCAGGACGTGCATCGTCAACGAAATCAGACATCGGCGTGAGAATTAAAAGAACACGTTGAGAAACATTCAAATGATCATGGTGAACACTAGTATGTAACATTTTGCAAAAAGTTTTTCTTGTGATTGTTTTTCCAATGTTGGCATTTAAAATAGCATTAAAATATATTGATATTTTTATTAGGAACACATTATTCAATAATTCTGTTATAATTAATTAATTTTCAGTGATTTGAGAGTTTTGGAACGATTGGCAGGTATCATTAAAATAAATTAGAACATGAATACGAACTTAACAAGCAAACACAGTTTTAAGCTAGTGTAGTGAAAATCTTGCTTTCATATAAGAGCAACTGTTACTCTTATATGAGAGCTAGCTTTTAACTGCATTAGCTTAAAACTGTTTTTGATAGTTAAATACGTATTCGTGTACTAATTTATTTTAATCGTAGCTGCCAATCTTCTCTAAATTCTCAAAATACTTAAAATTAATAAATGATAACTGATTACTGATATGGTTTCCTTATTTCTAAATTGCAGTGAAAACAGTGCTCACCAGCAATGACGGATAGCGATCTTGTTCTGGTATTTACTCTGCTCGGCCGAGTGATCAGAGTGTTGTTGTGTGCTTCATTGCAGAAGAGTTCCTCGTCATTGTGGAGTATTGTCGCTACGGCAATCTGCAGAACTTCCTTCTACGGCACCGTAAGCTCTTCATAGACCAGCTCGACCCAGAGACTGGCAACATTGACTTCTCTAAGGGAGAGGAATTAATGAGAAAGTTAACGTCTAGAAGAAGTTCCGAACTCAGGTAAGTATTTACTAAGATGTATTGTGAAGGAAGCGGTGCTTGGCGACGACTGTACACAGTTCTTCAAGATGTTTGTCAGACTCCTACTTACAGCATGGAAGAGACGAGGAGCAAATTCTTTTGAAAGCCTACTCTGATCCCCGCCATGCGGTTTCATTGGTTGTGTCCGACAGGCTAGTTCAATAAACAAAATGTCATGTCCTCACATAGTACAGTATTGTTCAGACACCTCTTTCCTTGCAAAAGTGTCCGTACGTTTCCACCACAACTGTTTTCCTTCTGTTTCTTTACATTTTGTAACTTGTCTTCTTACCAAGCTTTCAGTCACTGTGTTTATTTAGGGAAACAGTGTCATAAGAAAACGGTTCTTAATGTATGAATTTTTAAACTTAACATAAGGAAACGCCTAAGTAACAGAAACAACTTGTCCTATAATGCCTACCCGATAACAACAGATATAACTTATTATACCGCACTCAGCCATACTGTTGGCTGTAGAACATTATCTTAGACTTGTGTAGCTTTCCTAGTTGAACTGACAAGACTCATACTAAAAACGTTATTATAGATTTCAAGACAATCATTACCTTCAATTCAAGGATTCTGGCAATGGCTTTCGCATGGCCTCTTCTTAAACCTTTCAGTTTATGGGCAAACTTGACGAAACACATTCAACCTATTCAACCATACGGTTGGACACGACACATCGATATATTCATGGTCAGAAATACCCCAAAAGATTGTTCTATTACTTTTTCAACTACCTCAACTCGCAAACCACCCTGGAATTTACCCGAAACTATTCCAAATCAAGCAATACTTCGGAATGTTTAAATAAACCTTAATAATGCAAAATTTAAACAGCTGTTTACACCCAACCAACAACTCTCGGTATCTTCACATTGACAGTTTTCACACACTCCACACCAATATTTTATTTATTTATCTATACATTAATGTTCAGCACAACGGCTGGTATACAATTTGTCGTGTGCAAACAGAATCACTTACGAAATACATACTTACAGAGAAAAAAAAGTATTAAAAAAAAATAATGATAGTAAAATTACTATAAGGACTTAGTTAAATATTTGTATACATACATAACAGATTGAATATTAGAACACAAGGTGATAAATGCGTAGAGAAAAAAATTACTCGCAATCACATATTACTTTCAGCCACTGTAATAGTTATTTCTTGGTTACATTATGTAAGTTGTGTATGTTGTCTGTCAAACAACCTTCTTCAGTTTTGACGATTTTGGCCTGTCAACAACATATGACTATATATTTTTTTTAAAACTGCTAAGGAACTTGTAATTTTCAGGTTGGGTGTCAGCTCGTTCCAGACACGGCTAGCCATGTAACTGAATGTTGCGCTGGTGTGACGCGGTATTTGGCAGTTGGTTTTATGCCTTGTGTTGTAGTTATGGAGGGAGTTTAGTTGAATTAGTTTCGACGCTAAGAACTGCGGAGTGTTGTTGAGAGTAATTGACTTTGGTTTGGTGGCAAAATTAAATAGTCGTTTGCTTTCCATGTTTAACCAACCAGTTTTTTTAATGGTTCTGTGACGTGGCTTCTTCTTTTCAAGTTGTAGATGTACCTAACACATGAATTTTGTGGTTTTTGCACTCTATATTTCAACGTGTTATCTATATTACAAAACAGGCCTGAATCATTGTCATTCAGTCTAACTCAAAAGCAAAACGCATCTTTACCACGCAGGTCAACCTGAACGAGAAGTGTGAACAAATATCAAATGCCTTTATTGACTGAGGTTATCCAAAATCACTAGTACGTGAACAAATACAGCGTGCTGCTTCAATTAACACCCTTACAATGTTTAATATTTATATGGTTGTCCTTTACCACGAGGGTCGGAAAAAACTCTGAACCATGCTCTAATATGGACACGAAACTCTGACCTTCTCACGACACATCCAAAACCTGCTTAGTATACCACCCAGGTTGGTCTTAAACGTTCCGAATCTCCGCAACAAACTGATTCACGCCAAATTGCCAGTCAATAATATCATATCCAATGATTCCACAGCCCCCATTGACACACTAAGGCATCAACAAATCCAGAGAGCAGCAAGGCCATGACATCAGAAAACCTACCTCCCAACTTTCAAACTTCCCGCCGTACCTTAGTTTACCCTCTGGCCTCTAGGTGCACTGCACGGATTTTTTTCTGTGTAATTGTTAGTTGCATTGTTAGCCTGTGTGATTATCATATTGCTAGGGACATTTTATTTTATTTTTTGTGTTGCTGTCCCTGACCAAACAAAGTATAAGCGGTGTTACAAACGTATTACAGCAAAATCATATGAGCGCACAGAGTCAGAGAAAAAAACTTCACTCATGCTGATGTAACATAAATTATCAAATAGGTTTTGTATTAGTGGAAGGAACTCAAATATTATAACTATGTTAATGGCAACAACGTCATAGGCTGTAAAAAAAATAAATCACTGCAATATTAATTGAAATAACGTAATAGTTCTCGTTTTCATTCAGTATTGGCAAAATGGCCAGGTTATATAATTTTTTGTATGTGGGGTGGCTCACGCATTTAGAACTGTTGCCTTTGACAACGAAAGTATCATAACCTTAGCTAAAAAAAAAACGCCTGTGTTTGGGGGAAGAAGGCCATTACGTTCGTGCACACCTGTCTGGATCTGACCCTTGTTGCTAGGTCTTTTTAATGCAGCGAGGTAGAATGTACTGCAGATAAGTTATAGTGAAATTTTTTTGCTGCAAATGAGTTGAATATTTTTAAAAGAAATAAGAAATATTTTACAGTTTTATTTTTTTGTCCAGGCAGACAATAATGGTGAAAATAGGCTTACAATGAAATTTCACAAGCGTTTCTTGGTACTTCGGAGTTTTAACATTTAGCTAAAGTTAAATTTATTTTTGCAATTTTTTAGTTTCATTCTTGGTTCTGATTTACTAGATTTCAGCCCAAATTTCCATACGTTTTGCAATTTTCATTGTTATATTTATATTGTAGTGTTAACATGTATTTAAATATGTTATTCTATTTGTTCTTTCATCAAAATAATCCAGGTAGTAAACAAAAACTATAAAAATTGCATGTTTACACTTTACAGAACAACTCTATTACCACAAATAATTGTACACTTATCTTGTATAAGTATACTATTAATTGGTAAAATCTGTATTTGTTGAATTATTGTTGCTAAACTTGAGTACTAATATTTAGCTATACTTATAGTCAGCATCCGACTCTGCGGCCCTTCACAGTTCCTAGAAAAAGTATATTGGAGTTACCGTTACTAGAATGTTCAGCGAATTTCGGTGACCCCTAATCTTAACATCAAAAATTGTAATTTTTCTCTAAATTCTACCATGTTCTGACGTCTGTGGGGTAGAAATTACAAACTCTTTGTGAAATATTAATTATTTCATCAGCATAGCCTATAGAATTTAATATAAGTATACCATGAAGAGGTATCTGGGACATATCATCGGTACAAAATATTGAAGTATAAACTTCGTTGCAACGGAAATTATAGTGAACGCAACGTCAGTTTTGATAAAATCTGTTTTGCTGGGATGGCGCATTGTTGTTTAAGGAAATTGAACCTTTTTCACATAAAGTCAGTTTGCGTCATCTCTGGCAAAAAAAATAGTGTTCTTAGAATTAAACATTATAAAACTCACTTATCTAAACAAAACTAATTTATTAAAATAAACTATATCACGTGTTCAGTGTGACCAAGGTCGCAGCTGTGGATGATCTATTACATCTTCGTAAGTGTCAGGAATGTTCTTTTTCCGTTAATTTCGTTGCAAAAAAAATGCAAATCAAATAAAATTGTTTAAAAACAAATCAATATTGTGCCAAATCAAAATAAAAAATTAAAGACGGGTGGTCATGGATATTAAAACCAAGAGAAGTCAAGAAACCAGAGCATAGATGAAAAAGACGAACCACAGACACAAAGAAAGGCTAGCGTATTCAAGGAAAGAAAAATCGCAGTGGCGAAAGAGTTCTCAGAATCTAGTACCAACCATACATTCATGATGTTAAAAAGGAAGAAAACAAACTATGTCATTTTGTGTTTCCATGACTTTCAGTAAACACACGGTGACATCTTCTTAAAATGTAAATTATTTTATTTAAGTTAGTATGTTAGGAATTGAGGGATGGTACTGTTATCTCAATTATACACTAGTTTTTCTTTGACAAGCTGTTACGGGTGTACTAAGCAAGCCATTAAAATTTCATAACATGTTAAATAGTCCCTATTAACGCTTGCGTTTTCTTTGTAAATTAATATTTTTTAAATTATTTAACCATCTTAAAGGTTTCCTTCAAATGCATTTGCTTATCGTTGATAGGTACACGGCAAACACGTAGGCCCAACAATAGTTTCGAAAATAACTGCGCATTCCCGTTCTGCTGCAACGCAGTTCAATAGCAATATTGGTGGGTTACGTGAAGGAAGACATTTGCGAATAAATGTGTGTTTTGGTATTTTTGTCGTCTCATTTTAATTTAATACTAAGACAGTGTTGATTTTGAGAATTTATTGAGAATTTATCTTTAAATTTCTGGTAGAAATTTGAGAGATTTGACTGTGGCTGAAACTGGTCATAACGCACAATTGCTTGCTACACAAGTGAAACTAGCTGCATAACAATTTTTGGTATGCAAGTGCAATATAGCTACGAATAAAATTATTTAAACAGCTATAGTTATCTTCAGCTATTTGAAGTTCTTTGCAGTGTCTACCCAAGCTATATAAAAAGGACGCACGATGTTATTTATTGTGTTAACATAGTAACGTGACTGGTTGAAGGGGGAAAGGAGCAGTGTCAGGTCGAGAAAGAATCCCAGCAACTCGAGTATTTCCGATTGTTTCCGAATGTATGGATCAGTCTCGGCGGCTAAACACAAGTTGCCCTACACACGCTGCCTGATGAAGCCGTCCGAACCGGCAAAAATATCGCGACACCACTTCTGCGGGAAAACGTGTCCATCCTTTTGCAGTATTTGGGTGTGTTTTATTTACAAGTAGTGCATTATATCTTATATTAAAAGTGTAGTAGTTGTCTAGGGCCTTTCCCCACCATATTAAAAATAAAATGTATTATGCATTAAATGTCGTAAGATAAACGGCGATTGTGAGCCGTGCCATTTTTAAGTTCAGTGCCTTCATATAAAAATTATATTCAGATTTAAATTTTACAAAAATAAAATAGGTGCTGTTTGCCATGACAATATTTCTTAATAACTTTAAATTGGAATTTTGGCTTTCTTGAAGGGGATTACATAATAGATCAGATGCCTACAGGTAGACTAAGGTCAGTGTGTGTGGTGAAATATCACATAGGTACTTTTCCTCAGTAAATACTTTTACATTATAACTGATACCCTCATACACCCGTACATAATTCTTCATTAATTCTGAATATACTGTACTTTTTAACTTGGGATTGCATTTCAGTCACAAGTCTGTGGCCGATGTGCAGAGAAGTGTGCCGAAGTATGTCCTTGAATTTATTTTCTGCCAACGTGCATCAGAGTAATGAACAATGTATTAGGTTGAATGGTTTCTATCAGGAACATATCATGTTATGATGTTTGTATCGTGTTCTCACTGATAACCAATACATAAAAGTTTATCACATATATGTTTCTGTATACCATATTGTGGGCAGTGTACGATCCTGGTCACCAGACAGACAGCCGAAACAAAGAAAATTAAAATTGTATCTACGGCTTTCACATAACTCTTAAATATGGTTAAAATTATATAGCAAAATTAGGATAGGACAGTTGATCGGCATCATAAAGTTTGCTACTCATCTGCTTGTTTATCAGTGTTAACATACATTGTTTCAAAGTCCTCATGAGCGTCATGGATAGTAGTTTTAAATTGTCTCACAAAAGAGAGTAAGTGCAAGGGTACAAGGTTACTGTTTTCAGAAAGCGGAATCCAGGGAGAGACTCCAACTTGAGTATGCAGAGCGACACAGGCGACTGCAGCTCCTGTCCTCACGTCAATACCAACGTGAACCACTGTATGTCACCAGAAGGTGAGTAACAATACGAGACACTACTTTAATCTTCATTCTTATCCTTATCATCATTTTCCTCCTCTTCTTCATTCTCTCTTCATATCCTTCTTTGCCTGCTTCTACTCCGACGTGAAACCGTAGTGCTCCTTTCTCATAGCAGCCTGCCAAGTCCATCTTTCTTCGTGCAAAATACTTGAGAGGGGCAAAAATAAAAGAGATGCCCACACACTCTCATATACTTATCTCTGCTACAAGCTACAGTGACGAAATAAATTGTTGCTTCAGGGCAGTGAACTATCGTTATAACCTATTAGGTGTCGGGTGGAAAATAATTCATTTTTAATGAATAGTACTTAGTCGTTCCTGCACAGTTGGCCGCTTATTGTGATGGAGTCCGAGTTTTAAAGGGCGTTGATACTGTTCATAAGCGAAGTATCTCCCACCGTTTTCTGATCTCTCTCTCTCTCACTTGTTAGCTATGTCCACGCGCCGTTTATATTCTTCACTTCCCGCCCTCGTATAACTTTCTGTTCGCCATGAGAGTTTGGAGTCGTGCTGTTATAAAATGTCATAGTGGCAGTACTTGTGTTGAAAGTAAAAAAACTTGAAAGTACTTATTTATTACATACTAGAAAATACCAGTTACGTAACTTATATCAATCTTGTGTCTGGCAGTTATCGGCTACTACTCGCGTGTACCGAAAATTGAAAAGTGGGGAAGGGCATCTGACAAGATTGCAAAGCGAAAGTGTTTGTTTACGCTATACTGTCGCTCGTGTCCAACGTTTTATTTCTATACAGGGAAGAGTTATTTTAAAAAGATGCTTGCAATGTGGGCAAGAAACAAACCAAATAAGTATTTTGATATAAGGCATTACAGCAACTACAGGGTTAGTTTGAATTCGACCGACAAATATTGTGAGGCGATTCCTTATTAAAAATCAGGTAGGGTTTACATTTAACAGTTTGGCTGGAAAAGCATATTAAGAGCGTTACGGCCACATGGAATTATATGTTCAGAATCGATTTTAATGAACCCATCGAAAAATGCTGCAGGTAACGCAAAAAGCGTAAGGACACGTGTTGGAGGATAAAAAGACCTGTTTTCTGATAACACGATATTGGTACGAATCAACCCCCTTTGTAGGTAAATGGGGTATGCGAGATCGTGATCGTATGGCAATTCGTACCCGCAATGTTGTATCGTGGTTTGATGCCTGTTTATGCAAGAACATGTCTTAAACAAAAAAAAAGTCGCCTAGGTAAAATACCTTCCGGCCAAACGTTTCCCCCAAAACAATGACCGACGTACATGCGGGTACATTGAGGTGGCATTCCCCAACGCCTGTGTGGTTATGCAACTGATTAGGCACTGCTACTACAGGGGTAGCGGTGGTCAGGTGGCCACATCTTCTTACTTCAGTATTGGAGATGCGGTTTCGATACCCAGTGGCAAGCATGCTTATCAATCCGATTTCCGAGTCGGTAAAATACCCTCCGGCGAAATGTGTCGGAAAATCTGCGACCATTAGTATTGTGGAAAGAAGGCGGGTGCAACTTGTGTGTCACTCCTCGTACACTCAGAATGGCGTGCTGTGGAGTCGAATAAGGTATGTGACGTTTGAACAATATTTTCAAACAGCGCTGGAAAACGCTAGTAGTGTTCGTATTTGTAAAGGTGGAGGCCGTGCTCTGGGTTATTATGGAACGCTATTTGCGGCTCGAACTCGCCGAAATTCATCTTGTGTATGGTGAGGTGGTGGCTAATGCACGAGCAGCTCAACGTTTGTACAGAGAGAGACATCTGAACTGAAGGCGTCCTCATCACACAACATTTACTACACAGCACCGCCGGTTCAGGGAAACTGGCCACATGGATGTGACGAGACCAAATGCTGGGCGTCAGCGCCATGCACGAACGACATGTACCGAACAAGTGCTGCAAATTGTTGAAAACAATCCAACCATTAGTACGCGTACTGTAGCCAACAGGCTTAACATAAGTCAGCGTACTGTTGTGCAGGTCTTGAATGAACTGATGCTGCATCCATATCATTTGCATAGGGCGCACAGCATAGGGCTGGCCGACTTCCCGAGGCGACGCCGTTTTGCAGAATGGTTTCTGCACAAGGTACAGGTGGTACCTGGTTTTGCAACGAACATTCTCTTTACAAATAAGGCGTTCTTCCAACGGAATGGCTTATTAAATTCGCGCAGTAGCCATGTCTGGTCAGATGTTAATCCGTATGTCACATTTACCAGCAGTCAACAGCAGCGATTCAGCGTCAATGTGTGGGCTGGTATCATTAGTGATGTGTTAGTAGGGCCGTACCTGCACCCACCCCGCCTCGAAAGCCACAGGTATCTTGTGTTTCTACAGGAAACTCTTTGAAGTTATTAGAGGATGTGCCATTGCAAACGAAACAACGAATATGGTTACAGCACGACGGTGCCCCAGCACATTGTGCGCATATTGTCCGCACGTACCTGAACAACGCATTCCCTGACCGATGGATCGGCAATGGTGGACCCATTGCATGGTCTGCACGTTCACCCAACCTTAACCATGTTTTAGACATCTCTGTCACGTGTGGCAGGTTCTGCCCTCCTGTACCTGATCCCTAAGACTTAACAGGAAAACCCAACCTTAACCAATTGGACTTCTTCTTTTGGGGACTGACGCGGGGCTAAGTGTATGAGACCCATGTGCTAAGTGAAGAATATATTGTTGGGCAGACCACCACCACGGCTAGCAACATTTCCGACACGCAAGGTGTCTTCACATCTGTCCGGCTAAACATGGTGCGTCTCCGCGAACTGTGTGTGATAAATGTAGGCCGTTTATTCGAGCAATTTTGGAGGTGTTAATGTGTAAACGAAATGGACGGACACACATGTACGCTTCTCACTTACCTTGCTGGACTCCCCTGCATACGTAATTGGTAGCAATGTGGTAGAGACATGAGGGTGCCTCTGAACAGCAATGGTTGTCGAGCCGTTTGGGAAAGGGGGTGAACGATGTGTGTATGGAGCATCGCCACAATGTAAGGGCGGGGATAATGGGGGATCGCCGAGTCAACCTACCGACCAGCGACATTATCGACATGTGGCGCACTGAGGTGATCCTACCGTGCATCGAACCCACATTGCCTACATTGGTGTAAATAGATGTGGCCGCCTGACCACCGGCACCCCTGCAATAGCAGTGCCTAATTAGTTGCATAACCACACAGGCGTTAGGGAACGACACTCCAATCTTCCTGCAGATACGTCGGTATTTGATTTGGGGGAAACGGTTGGCCGGAGAGTGTTTTACCAAAGTGACCATTTTTACTGTTTAACACATAAACAGGCATCAAATCACGATACAACATTGCGGGTACGAAATGTCATACGATCGCAATCTCACATACTCCATTTCCCTGCAAAGAGGGTTGATTCGTACCATTATCATATCGTCAGAAAACAGGTATTTTTATCCTCCAAAACTTATCCTTATGATTTATGCTATACCTGCAGCGGTGTTCGATGGGTTCATTACAATCTATTCTGCCCATCTTTTTCCATGTGGTCGAAACGCTTTTAGTATGCTTTTCCGGCCAAACTGTTGAATGTAAACCCTACCTTATTTTGCATAAGGAATCCCCCTACAAAGTTTGTTGGTCGTATTCATACTCGCCCCATATACACAGAATATACACAAGCAAATAAACAACCAAACAACCAAAATAATTTTGTTAAGCGCAAGGAATTTAGTCGGTGAGTTAACAAACAATCAAACAAAAAATTAAATCCACACATACGAGCACCGAGGCACAAAAATAAACCTATAAAAAATCTCAGATTATTCCATAAGAATTACGACACTAAGTAGTGAAATAACTAAACTGCATACAAATGTTATTATAACGACAAACACAGCAAAACAAAAGCAACGACAAATTGATGTTTGCAGATGACACCACAAACACGTCACCTTGGAGAAAGCAAACGAACGCGACTAACATAGAAACTGCCAACAGTAAAAAAAAATTAATCACAGATGAAAAAAGTGGTCTCCTTGCAACAAAACAAATTACGTACAAATAATAATGTTTAAACAACAACCTTTTATCCACAGACGAGATGATGCCGTTTTTGTTTTGGTGTCCTTACGAGTGCGTGGTAGATAAATAAACGTTGAAAACATAAATTGATTTCTACGCTTTTTTCGAAGCGAATTTGGACAAAATACTCTATGACAATCATAGATATGGTATAATGGTATTTGCCAACTTTTTGAGTAAATATTTATCCTGAATTACTAATTCGTTGCGAGTGATCTCTTGCGCCGCAGTTAAATGAACAAGGTTCCGGCGTCAGATATTGTGCCTCAGAAGTTCGTAACACTGGAAACAATTTTGTTCAAAACGATGGCTAAAACTATTGTCTAGGATAACTTTTGTTTAATATCCGCGAATCGGCATCAAGAAATCTACGGTTACAGATTAATGCTTTTAGCGTTGAATTATTTACCACGCCCTCTTAACGGTTTTGGCATATGTCGTTTTCAAAGTTTCGAAATACGTGTTTTAGAACTAAAAATTCATCGTCTTAGATTATTTGTTGTGACATCCGCTTCCTTGTCTTTCTACTTACTAAAGTTTTGATTTTTAATTTATAAGTAATGATCATAGCCGAGCAGTGAGGTTAAATAACTGTCAAATTCATGTCCCTTAAAGTATGTTTTTTTGTCCCCCACGTTCTTTTTTAAACCTTCTTGCTGACTTGACTTACCGGTTATGATAGTCTATGTTCTACGGTGTTCTTGTCGAGCCATGTTAATAACTTACAAGTGGTGGAAGACGAACCCACGCTCACGTAATAGGCAGTATTTAGTAATTTACCTCGAGCAATTTTTACTATCAAGTTGTATAATCCTCACATGTCATTATCATCTCATACTAACCCGTTTACATTTCCCTTATAATTTTAAAATGTAAATTACAACTCTTCATCTTCCCATCTCCACCTCCGCTTTCTCGTCTTTCTTTATCATTTTAAGTTAAATTTTTTCCTCTTTTCACTTCTCATCCTGTTTTGCAGTCACATTGCAACATTTTGCAACTTTTACTTTCGTTATTATCATTAATTTTAAATATCACCATGCATACGTGAACGCATTTCGCATCAAACTTTAATATGCAAGTTAGATGAGCACAGTAATGTAGCGAAATTCTGAAATTTCATAATATGAATTAAAATTTTAAACTTTAATAACCATCTTCCATATTTTAATTACTGTGATGAAACTGAAAACACAAATATAAGTTATACTGAGAGTATAGAAAACATATTTGACAACTTGAACGCCTAAATAAAGACTGTGTGCAACAATGCAATGTTGTGTGCAAGGCCTATCAGAAACTTCTTATCTAGGGTGTTTAAGATATTTCTGTGGAATTACCTCCTTACACTGTTTTTTTATAAACCAAGTTAGTATAAATAACACTTACGTTCGTAGGACTGCAGTAACACCACAAATTGGTAGAGAGCCCAACTTGCAGCAAACGCTCTGTAGAATATTGCACAAGGCCGATTACCGAGCCTTCCATGAAATCAGTCAATAGTCAGTTTATCATTCTCCAGAATGATTACGCAAGATTCTATCTAAACTTTCAATAAAAAGGAACCCAGCATTTTCATATGAGCCAGCTCTTCATGTCGCACGATCACATGCTCTATTGTATATTACAATAGACAATTTCCATTACCATGGAATTTCGCAAAGGTAAATTAAGTAATTATTTAATAAGACATTTACGAGCTGCAATTAATATTGAAGGAGACGGTATCCAGCTTACAGTGATTGTATTTCAGAGAGAGATAGATAAATAGATAGATAGAGAGAGAGAGAGAGAGAGAGAGAGAGAGAGCTGGTTCTATTCCCTGTCAGGCAGTTGTCTTCGAAACATTACTGATTAACCTATCCAATTATTTAACATTACGGATATGGCTTACATACGATACAAATGGACATTTGATACAATCAACACCAAACACCTATAATAATGTGTGCCAAGTTTCATAAATGTCATACTTATACCAAGTGATTTTGTGAAAAGTGACATTTACATAGCATTTTTCAAGCTGTTGGACATAAAAAGTCATTGTAAATGTCTTGGGCTGACAGAGTGAGGGGTTTGTCTTACGAACGTGTTGAGAAAGTTGAGTGAATAAGATATATCCACAGCATTTGGACACAGGATATTCACACAAAATTCCAACTTTATTGTGTAAATAGAATTTCAATGATGGTCAACAAGCATTTAAAATATTTTAGCAAATTTTATTTTACCATTCGTAGTAACAAACATAAACATTTGTCTACATAGAAAAATAATATAAATTAACTATTGTTCGTCATATTTTGTACACAGGACCTATATGTTTTGGCATCAAACTTTACTGTCGTATGTAATCATATTTTTCTGACCTAGTACAGTGCTTACAGTATAATATATAACAATTAGGCGTATGTATTATACAGGATGTAAGGAAATTAACAGCCCAAAATCCGGGAGTTGATTCCTCATGAAAAATTAAGTAGACTATATAGGATACTTTCAAAAATCGTTATTATGAAGGGCGGGATAAGCACTTGAAAATGAGTTTGAAAATCGTATTTTGTCAAAATAAAAAAATGGTTAGGAGTTGCATTACGATTCTTTGGGCAGTGTTAAGTATTGTTGAGATCTTAAACATTTAATAATTTCAGGCTTCTAACTTTCCAATTTCATGAAAATAGGGGTTGCCACCCTTACATCGCATATAATTACGTTGGCATTACGTTTCGTGAACATTACATGTTGGCTTTTCGGGCAGTACACCGTAAGGAATATAAAAGGTCCTCTTGTCACAAATGCTTAGAAAGCACCGTTTACCGGAAAAAACGGACACAACGGTTCCTTGCCAGGTATGTAGGCAAAATGTGCTACATTCGCTAAGAATTGGATTTGTACCATGCAATTGTTAAGCTTGTCGCAAAATGAAGTTACATAAGCTGGAAATAAAAAAAAAAAACATGACTTTGCACGACTCGGTTAATTTTGCAACATCTTTGGTTTAGCAAAATTTACAAAACGCTAATATTTTGACGACACAAATCCTACCGACCAGCGACATCGTCCGACACAATTCCCACTTCCGAAAAACTGGTGCAGTCACAATGAAGAGATAATTGCAGCATACAGGCCCAAAATTAGAATTCTATCATCCAGTTGGGAGCTCCTAGGCTCTAACGATATTTATATATTTATAATCGAAATACGTACATGGCTTACTGATATTCTTTCAGAATGTACTAAAGGATGTTCTCTTGATTATGAATTTCGAAGATTTATATCGTCAAAATAATAACATTTTGTAAATTTGGCTAAACCAAATTTGTTGCCACATTATCCGAGTCGTGCATAGGCATTTTTTTTCTTATGTAACTGCGTTTTTCAACAAGCTTCAACAATTGCATCACAGGTTGCATTTTCCTGAGAGCATGGTACAAATATATATCTTAGCGAATGTAGCACATTTTGCCTACATACCTGGCAAGGAACCGTTGTGTCCGTTTTTCCGGTAAATGGTGCTTTCTTGGCATTTGTGACAAGAGGACCTTTTATGTTCCTCACGGTGTACTGCCCGAAAAGTCAACATGTAATGTTAACAAAACGTAACGCCAACGTAATTTTATGCGATGTAAGGGAAGCAACCCCTATTTTCATGAAATTGGAAAGTTAGAAGCCTGAAATTATTAAATGTTTAAGATCTCAATAATACTTAACACTGCCCAAATAATCGTAATTTAATTCTTAATAATTTTTTATATATTGACAAAGTACGATTTTCAAACTCGATTTTCAATGCTTATTCCGCCCTAGATAATAAATTTTCTTGAAAGTGACTTATATAATGTCAACTTCATTTTTCATGAGGAATCAACTCCCGAAGTTTGGGCTATTTATTTCCTTACATCCTTTATATGTGTAAACATCATTACAAGGCATTTTAATGTGTTTAATAAATCAAACTTAAACGAATTCTTCATGTCTCATAGCTTCTTATTCACTGGAACCTCAAAATTATTTGAATTAAAAAAAAAATTCTGAAACTGAAAATTTAAAAATCCAAAATTTTTTTTAAATACAAATAACTTTTGTTCTTTATTTTTAAGAGCATGACATTGTAGTCTGCAATGTCTTTATCCACTGTAATTTTTTTTCTTGGTATGACAGTTGATTTTAGTGTAGTCGTTAAAACGGAAACAAGCAAAGTATGACTTTAACAAGCCATTACGCGAAAACTATGAGAGATAAAAAATTTTATATGAGACAAATTTAGTTACATTTTGTGTCTAAAATAAGTACACGATATCTGGTACAAATAAAAAATAAAAAAATGCTGATAAAAATTGTGGCAGACCGCACCCTAAAGAAGTCATTCCAAAAAAACTAGGAGACAGAAAGAAATTTCATTACAGCAAAATTTAGTCACATTTTGTGTATAAAATTAGAAATCTTGTCAAAATAACAAATTAAATCATGGTAACAAACAACAGTTGTAGATCGTGCTCTTAAATGTTCGTAATGGTGTCTTACAATGCATGAAAATGACTACTCATTTAATTTTACTAATTTATTATATATCCCGTTATTTGAAGTAACTTAATAATGAAACACACTTACCACTCAGAAAAAAATTACGGCAGTTAAGTAGTGTTAAGCCAGGCTACCTTGCCAGCGGCCGAGAAGTGCGGAGTGGTCCCGCATTCTGAGAGATTATACAGTAGAAAGGGAAGAGAGAACTAGAGTATGAAGTAGAAACAGAGATACTTGGTGATGTTTGCAGGGAACGAGGACGGGTCACTAGTACTGAACAATGGCTCTGAACAACCTGGCTGGAGATCCAACCTACATGGAGACTACAAGAGTGGCCACGTGGAGCCTATATGTACACGTGACCTGCTCTGCTGGGCCTTCCAGATCGCCCGAGGCATGGACTATCTCTCCTCTAGGAATGTAAATAAATAAATTATGATAAAAACCAATTTCGAATAGTCACGTCACTTCAATTCAATAACATTCGTACGCAGTACCCTTGCGAACGGTTCAGTTCATAACACATCCTCCATTGTGATTGTACAGAGATAAAATAAATTAATTATTAGAAAGTGTGAGGGCAGCGCATAAAATCTGTAGAGGTAGTCTTATAAATTAGGAGCCCAAAGGCATCTTGCATTCCTTACAGGTTATATGAAATGAAGCTATGTATTGAAACAACAATGGAATGCAAGAACAGGGGCAACAGATGCTTCCTTAGAAAACTCACTAGTCAACGGGAACGTCTGCCACAATTCCTGTAAGCGAAATAACTGGACCGACCCTGTCCGGAATGGATCCCGGTTTGCTTTGGTGAAAGGCCAGTTGTTTCAAACAATACATGCCGCAAACCATCA
The DNA here is from genome assembly GCA_003012365.1 of Medauroidea extradentata. Taxonomy (NCBI): domain Eukaryota; kingdom Metazoa; phylum Arthropoda; class Insecta; order Phasmatodea; family Phasmatidae; genus Medauroidea; species Medauroidea extradentata. The sequence continues at coordinate 7,312 of PNEQ01103360.1, read as the reverse complement.
ACGAAGGTAATACATTACGTGTACCATCAACTGGCCAGTGCTGTCACTATCCACTAACTTTGTACTCCACCTGCAACTTTGTGAATGCCATTATTAGTACAAACTCTAGAACGATCACCGATTGACTTTTGAAACAAGGGTTAATTTTTTGTACATGTAATTAATCTCAGTACGCATCATCTCGATCCCAAATTGATGTAAACCCCAGAAAACTCGTAGTAAGAGATACTAACTAACAGTCAAGTAAATAACAATCTACGAATCGAACAAACTAATGGTACACAGCGATAAAATACAAAATTAATATTTTAATTTTCATTTGAGACATATTCCTTCCTAGAACTGTACATATTTAAGAAACGGTCACATGTTGCTCCATTATTCTTTTATTATTTTGGTTAGTAAGTTATTGGAACTCTGGAACCACAACTATGAAGTGAAAGTTAATATAAAATGTGGCTAAGACATTTTTCCTATATGAACATACGAAAATTCTTCCCTGCAATACCAACAATGCTCGAAAATTATACGAACTCACTGTTAAATTTACGAATAAATATACCTATCTGTTTTAATTACTTTCCAGACACGAGCATACATCTACAATTTATGCAAACTGTGTTAATAAAGGCACAAACCGTCCACAATAGTAAACCTGTCCTGAAATGTTGTTCAAGTTAGTGACGTATTATACATTTTAGGTGATGCACGGAGACCTGGCTGCACGGAACATCTTGCTGGCGGATGACAATATAGTCAAGATTTGTGACTTTGGGCTGGCCAAGAGTATGCACAAGTCCTACAACTATCAGAAGAAGAGGGATGTACGTATTGTTTCATATTAAAGCCATCGCATGATTGAAGGTTCTGTTACAAAAGTAATGTTTTCTGTTTGATAGAGGTGTGGTAATGTATAGCCACTTATCAGAACCTGTAGCGGTTATGTATTTTCAGTTTACTGCAGCGGTTCAGTGACAATATTTTACTACGAAACTACATCACGTTTTCTAATTCTACGTATTTGTGTTTACTTTTCCATATTTTAATGTAACTATTTTACATTGTTTATTTATAAAATACCCCTTAATAAATATTAAATACGCCATTTCGGCTATTTTGGTAATTTTATAACAATTTTGTTATCAACAATGCATGTATACCAAGTAATGCAATATACTTTATTGCGATCTTTTTCTTACACATTCTGTGATTACTATGAATCTTATGATTTGTGTTGCTCCCCTGGGCATATTTAACCTGCTATACTTACTTGGGTTTTTTATCCAAAAGTTCTTGAGTGGCAATGGCCATATAGGCATGTTCGGCCAAGTCTGAAGTCTGTTAACTATCGCTGGTGTGGTGCGTCTGCACGTCACACATCTATGCCACATGTCATCCACTAGTTCAGTATCTCAGGGGTTTGTAGAACGTTAGAAAGAGCGTGGATTCTTACTACACTGAAACGTCATGGGACGTAATAAAACGTTGAAACATTGCAGAAATCTGGGGAGGATTACTTCTTTTCAAACAACGTTTTAATCTAATAAAGTTGCAAATACTTGAATCGAGAAATTGTCATATTTCGTATAGATCTTTAACCCCAAACATTAAACAATTAGGATAGAAACAAAATTTAAATAAAAGAAGAAATCGGTACAGTTAATGTTCCATTGCGTGTCATTCGCGGCACTTAACGACAGCACCCGTTTTCATGTCCTAGTCACCTCATGGCTGCCGCATGTCTACGGATGATTATCTCGAGAACAACTATGCTACATTTACGGGCTTGATACTCGATTTGCCTTTCAGTGGTACTGTTGGTAAAGTGCCGGTAAAAGGGTTGTAATGGAAAATTAACTGTGCCGGTTTTTTCTTTTATTAATATTTGTGGTTAAATTCCTAGCCAAAATTTGTAACATCCTTGGTGATCTATAGATCACAATTAAATTATTGTGTTATTTGCATTATTATATCTTGTTCCTGTTATAATACATTTAAAGCAATAACAGTTCAGTTTTCACACATATTGTACACATTTATATATAGTAACAATTCTGTTGTTAGATAAAGGAGAGTCCACATAGCAAAAATAATCCACAATCCACTAGAACATAATTAGCACGTCGAGACAACGATTTAGACGCCATCCTGAGTACACAAAGAGTAGTTTCTTTTTTATTAATTTGCAGCATTCCTTCTTCAGTGGCGTGACCATCTTAGAAGAATCACAGCGGGAAGTTCATACATGCATGTCAGTCACAATTCGCACAATACATAGACCTCACAACCCAACCCCATTTTGAAATAACTACAGTATTTCAATAGTACTGAGAAGGTAGTGGGCAGAGCTTCACACAAGGTCGGATGATAGCTCCTTGTTGAGTGCGGACTTCTCAACGCGCACCACACCATCATCAACTGGAAACGTTTGAACTATTCGTCACAATCGCCAACACAATTAAGGAAAATGTTGATATTTGATGATAACCAAAATTCCTTTCTCAAGACTGTTCTCCTTCGTGGGTCCATTTCTGTTTGGACTGAAGTTTGTGAAAAAAATTAATGTGACACATATTCCAGAAATAGTGCTGGATTTGTTGCAGTAAGTCCGAGCGGTTTACATAGTTCATAGGAGTCTGAGTGACATAATCAATAATGATCTGAGAGGGCCCAGAGCAAAAAAGTGGTCGGGGAAAAGAGCAGACAATTCATTAGGGTCACTTGACACAGCACACATGGGTCGAGAGTTTAAAGTTGCTTCTGTCTGTGTCAACACTGTGTAGAGTTCTTCATAGGTGAACAGTTGAGAGGCTATTGTCCTAATGAGCAGAGACTTGTTGGAGTTGATGCTGACTTCCCAAAACCCATCAAAATCGGGGAACAGATGGTAGGTTTGAATGACATTACCCATTGAAGTTAACCAGTCGGTAGACAAGTGTGTGAACTGCATCAGACTTGGTCAAGAACTCGCGTAGCTCAGGCAAGTATCAGCTTGCACCAACAAAGTTCGTGGCACAGTCAATATAAAGGTGTGCACAATATCCTCGCCGGATAACAAACCTACGAAAGGCAGCAAGGAAGGCTTCTATTGAAAGATCTGAGAAAAATTCCAGTTGTACTGCCTTAGTGGATAAGTAAATGAACAGACAGATGTAAGCTTGGAGTACTCTAGGTTTATGTAGTCTAGCCATAGTGATTGATGTAGGGACTCCATAGGCAACTCCTGTATGTAGAAATGGTTTGGTTTCATTCACTCTAATGGCAGGATAGCATTGGTGGTGTAAGAGGTTTATGATGAGCTGTGAAGTACTTCATACACTTTCGCAATTTATGTTGGAAAAAGTTTCGAGCACTAAAGAACCAGAATTGTTTGACGAGTAATACCATTGGGATCGATAAAGGGTATTTGTTTCTGAACAGATAGGGAACACAGTTTGTGTTGAGCCAAATTGTTTAGCTCATCTCAAAAGGAAATTTGCTGTATATATCTGACCAGTATCACTAGGACTATTGATAACTCTATTGGAGTAAATAAGTCAATACACGTTTGGGTTGAACAACAGTTTCGTCCAAACTTGGTGCACCAGGAAATAATACGTTGCACCTAATTTAAGATCGAATATAACTAAATCAAGAAACTTGCGCGGTCACTCATTTTACAGTCCTGCTTTTTATTAGAAACAACTATGCTCCTTTGCTTGTAAGGCAAGTCAGTGTTTGTAGAATGTTATTGATAGTTCAGCGTCGGTCTATTTACCAGAATACGTTTACTGCTAACTCAGAACTACGTTGGTCAAGCAAAATCAAAAAGCAATGCGTTGAACTGCACAGACTACTAAGAGAGTTGTGCAAGCAATGTTTTTTTTTATATTGAGTTTACAAAAAACTTCTATCTATATTATTTCAATGAAATAAGATTAACACGAAGTGCTTCGCCAATGTTCAATTTGCGCACAGTTTGATAATTAATTTCTTCTAACTACGGTGGTTTTCTCTTATTTTTTTTTATTATTTGGTCACATACAGACAGTTTTTTTAATTACCTACTTGACTGACTACAAAGAGTATTTAAAAACGACTGCAGAATTATCGAGGAATGAAAACCATAGTTCAAAAATAGCAACCGTTATATCTTTGTGTAATTGAGTAACTGATGACATGTTTTTAAAGTGAACGACCCTTGAAGTTTCTGAGTACTGTATCAGTATTGTGCTTAGTGAGGTAAGACAGGCAGTGCGCACAGTTCAAAGGAGGAGACATACATTCTATACCCTCTGAGCAGATATTGTCTTAGCACCGATTGGGCGTTCACGTGGCAAAAATTCACAATTTTATATTTGCTTGGCATATTGTAATTTTTATAGACGATACTTGTGACTACATTTTCCACTTGTAGAAATTTTTTAGCTCTCATAGTTTTCCCATAGCGGCGTGTCAAAGTGAGTATTTGCAAGTTACACGAACATAGGTTTAACAAAATCCAAGTAACTTACGCGAATGAAATAATTTACACTGAAATTAGATATAATGGGCACTATGCTAAAAGATTTAAAAACACAGAATGTAGTTCCTTTGTACGTTTTTAAAAAATCCGAAAAAGACGAAAATTTATCTCATTTGTGGCAATTTTTAAGAAAGACAAAATGACTTTGTTTTCGGTTTTTAAATCTTTTAGCATAGTGGCCATTATATGTAATTTCACTGTAACTTATTTAATTCGCGTAAGTTACTTGGTTTTTGTTGAACCTATGTTCGTGTAACTTGCAAATTCTGACTTTGACGTGCCGCCATGGGAAAACTATGAGAGCTAAAAAATTACTACAAATGGAAAATGAAGTCACAAGAAACGTCTATAAAACTAACACTATCCCAAGCAAATATAAAATTTTGAATTTTTGCCACGTGAACAACCTTAAGGGCGCGTTGTACCGCAATTTTCATCATCATTATTTTATTTTTTATTTCTACCAGATGTTTCTTTTCTTATTTTAGACACAAAATGTGACTAAATTTGGCTCTATTGAAATTTTTTTATCCCTCAAAGTTTTCGCGCGATGGCTTGTTAAATTCATATTTTGCATGGTTCCGTTTTAACGACTACACTAAAACCAACTGATACACCAAACTCAGAAAAATCACAGTGAATAAAGACATTGCAGGCTACAATGACATGCTCATAAAATTAAAGAATAAAAATTATTTGTATTTTTTAAAAAAAATTTTGAATATTTAAAATCTTTAATTTTAGTTTCAGAATTTTTTTAAAACTGAAAAATGAAAAATATGACTTAAACAAGCTATTACGCGAAAACTATTAGAGATAAAAAAAAATTATAAGAAAAATGTTGTGTCTAAAATAAGAAAAAAAGTATCTAGTACAAATAAAAAATAAAAAAATGTTGATGAAAATTGTGGTAGACCGTGCCCTTAAGGCGCCCGCCTGCCTGCCTAGTAAACAATGTTGCCACGTGTAGCAGAACTCTTTTTTTTTTCAGCGAACTTCTCAAAGTGTTTGTAATGTGTGCGTTTACGAAAAGAACAAACACTTCGAACGATTTCGGAATGGTAGTTTCAAAACAACATGTTAATTAGTATGATTTTTTCGGGGCCCCACAAAGGTCTAAAAACGTATAATTCAATATATTGTATCTAAACAAGTACTTACGGGATTAGTGTGAATCTACGATAGAAAGGTGTATTGGATTTTACTTAAAACTTTCTACCAATAAAAAGATGGGGCCACGACTGCGAGTGTTCAACGATACCACTGCACGCTGTTCCAGTGTCTTGGGGTAGAGGCGATACCGCACCAGATAAGCCGCTCAACATCGCCCTTGGTGCTGTGACTCACGCACACAAATACATGGCCACCAGGCAGGCGCCTTATGTAGAACATGTTGTTTTACCACCTCCTGCTAACATGTGACCGACACTGTAATTTGTGGTTATGTTAGTAGTAGTAGTGGTTACGTAGTTATCTGGATGTTAAATACATACGTCACAGTTTCGTTCAAGTGAAATAGTGAAAAATGACGGGCTATAGACAATGGGTGAGACATACGCAGAGGATAAGTTAAATTTACAACTGTTTTTATTATTCTCTGACATTATCTCAATATATTTATTAAATTTTCGTCGGAATCACCAAATGGAGCAACAGCCTCTAATACGATAAAAAAAACATGCACGTTCTTGAAACTGCATGTGTGGAAATGCATATGTAATACAATAAAAATTGCATGTCTACAATTTTTGCGAACATATTCTACAAGAAAAGTACAGTTATTAATATTGTCTATAATGCTTACATTATAAGTAGGTTGTTACATTGGGACTATGTCCATTTTATTTTAGGGGGAGGAGAACTTCGTTTATAGTCTTTCGTAAGACAAGTGTTTAGCTTTAGTCATCTGGAGATGTAAACAATCCAACATTATTGCATTCTAATATTTCAAGGCTCGAGAAGAATATTTATCTTGCACACAAACCAATACAACAAGCATTGTTCGAGAAATCTAACAGAAATAACACGATTCCTATGTTAATGTATGTGACAATGTGTAGTTACAAAACAAATGATTTCAGAGATGTTACGACGTTCGTTTTGTTTTATATCTTTAAATATATTTATTTTTTAACTGTTTCTGCGGGTGTTTAGTCGTCTATTGTTGCTGTGTGCAAGTTCTGGATACTATGTTAATAGATAATGAAAGAGTTGCAAGTCTTTTTGTCCGGGTAGCACGACGTTGCTGTCCTCTCGGGGCGGACCGATACTTATGTCGATTCGTCGGTATGGCTCTTAAGCAATACGATCGCGCGCACGGAGCCCCGGCAACTAATTGGAATATTAAATGCCGTGCAATCACTGTCTCTCTCCACTTACTACCCAGAGGTGTCTCGGCCCGAAGTACTTTGTGACTCGGTGAACACTTAATGGCGTCCCGACGCCCAAAACAACGACAATGATGGCGCCTCGGCCCACAATACTGAGCGTCTCGACGCCTCGCTTCGACGCCTGACGGTGGCACTCTGCCCTACCGTCGCCGCGATTCGCCGACGACCTCCTCGCTTGACCACGTCCGTCCCGGACCGACGCCGGCTCGCTTCTCCCTCATTTGCGCCAAAACCCCCCGTCACTTGGACAGCAAGCTCCGGTTCCTTTTGGGCCAATCAGGAGTCAGCTTACACCCGATGGCCCCGCCTCTCGAGGACAACAATTCCGGCCAGAACCGTATTTATTAAATCATTGCTTAATTTCTTGTCACTATTTACATTCATTTACATAAAATGGTTCATTTACTTGTTCACATTA